>PVKA01005374.1:0-36719 GCA_004027165.1 Ctenomys sociabilis | reverse complement strand
CTAGGAATATTGGAAGGAAGGAGTATGGATAATGGCAAGCTGGTTGACAGGCTTTAGAAATCTGAAGGACAGTGACCCAAACTAGAGGATGGCGAGAAGTGCATTGCTTTCAAAACACGTGTGTTTGGGGATGGAGGGTGGCAGAGAACACTCCAGGTTTCCCTGGCATGGACATTTGAGAAATTGCACTTCAGGGCCATTTCCTAAAATGGGCAGTGGGGAAACATGGGGGCATCAAGCAGGTTTTCACTAAAGCCTGTCTTTGCAAGCAAAGTGAGTATGAGCTTTTTGACAGTTAATCGGTGTACCTTTAATCGAGATTCCTTCAGCAAGGACTTGGGTTGTGGGCAGTTGGAAAAGTAATACTTATCACAGCAAATGTTTGTAATTTACTTCTTGCTTTTTCTCCACCCTCCCAATGACGTCAAGAATCACCCTGCAAAAGGGAATGAAATCACAAAAAGCCTGAAATGTGTGAACGTGACTGTGCAAAGGCATGAGTGTGAGCGATGGGTGGTAGCGTGGGGCCCACAGCTCAGTGTGTTGGCTCAAACCTCCCTCCTCTCTCAGCCCACTGGCAGAAGGACTGAAAAAGCAAAGTCATAAAGTGATTCAGAGTTCCACAGCATTCTGCTTCAGGGAGTTTCAGGATGAGACTGCTTGGATTCCAGTTCTGGATCTATTGTT
Organism: Ctenomys sociabilis; assembly: GCA_004027165.1. Classification (NCBI taxonomy): domain Eukaryota; kingdom Metazoa; phylum Chordata; class Mammalia; order Rodentia; family Ctenomyidae; genus Ctenomys; species Ctenomys sociabilis. Next base: position 36,032 of record PVKA01005374.1, on the reverse strand, counting down.
CAGCTACTTGCCAGATCTTGGCCAACCTACTTGATTCTTTCAGGTCTCTGTTTCTTTATCTGCAGAGCTGAAGTAATTACACCAACCTCACTTTTTAAAGTTTTGGTTGTACATAAAATACTTAGGATGAGTTATAATATTTACAATGTTTAGAGCAGTTCTTGGTACTATAATTACAACAGATTTTCTTTTGGCAGCATGGGATGAGCAAGGCTGCAGATAATGAGCAGGGTCTTAATAAGTGGGAGGATTGACAGAATTATACTACAATAACTTTTTTGTCTGTACACATAATTTTGGGCCTTGTAGGTAACACCTGTGCTGTAGGTGGGGTCCTTGTGATTTGTTCCTCCCAGGAAGAACAGAGGCAGCAATGAAATGGTCAGTGCTTTATACCCAGCGGTGACATCTCCTTGTGGAGTGGGCACTGTCACTCTCTCACTCTCACATGCAATGAGAGTAGCTGTTAGGATGAGCAGCTGCCCACCATAGTGGGGTAGCAAGTAGCAGAGCCAAGAAGCCAGCCAGGCTGTCTGCTGAGGGAGGCCGAACTCTGTGGCCACAAGTCTGTGTTGTGTCAGCGCAGGGCTTCTGGTGGTCTTGCCCCATTCCACACGTAACAGCCCCTTTCAGAAGGGTGGAGCGCGGCTTTGTTTCCACCCCTGGTCTTTAGTGTTGGCCTTGCAGATCAGGGCCTGAAAGTTCAGGTTTGAGTAGTGTAAGAGATCGTTAATCTCTCTTCTCCATTTCTCTTTTAGATATCAGTTTTTCTTGCAGGTGAAGCAAGACGTCCTCCAGGGCCGGCTGCCCTGCTCGGTCAACACCGCTGCTGAGCTGGGAGCATACGCCGTCCAGTGTAGGTTCTGCTCAAGTGTCTGTGCTTCAGAAAGGGCTCAGAATTCTCTTTCTATGCAAGTTTATATTTTAAACTCTTTTATCAAATGACATTTTGTAAGATGAAAAAAAGTGAATTGTATCACAATTTACATTTAACCAGTGTCTTAATAGAAAAAGTAAAAATGAAGCCTGTTATATTTCTCTTGGAGTACATTTTTAGTTTTTTGTTTTTTTTTTTTTGGTGGAGCTGGAGATTGAACTCAGGCCCTTGCGCTTGCCAGGGAAGTGCTTATTCCACTGAGCCATCTCCCAGCCCTCATTTTTAGTTTTAGTTGCAGGCATAACATTGATTCTCAAATAGGTGAAGGTTCTAAAAATATCTTCCCTGAAGTTCAGTGACTCTACTCCCCACTACCCCTTCTGGCCAAGGGATTTTGTCTCAGAGATCACATTGCTTCTAGGAAGCTGCCGGGAAGATTCCCCGTGGTCCAGTGCCAACATGAGTTCAGTGTGGCACACTTTGGTTGCACTGGACATGTCATCAGCTCTTTGCATCAATATGGTAGCATTGTGGGGTGGCTCTGGGTAGTTTTGCCTTTTTGCAGACTCAAGCTAAGATTCTTTCTACTAGTATAGTTGAAGACCTTTTACAAATAACACTAGGTTTGAGAGAAATGAGACAGCATGGTCCTTGCCCTTGTGACATCTGTAGAAATATATCTCCTAGGAAGATGTCAAGTATATGTTCTGGATGAGGGGTCGAAAGGTAGATTAATATAGAGACAAAAATTTTATAGGACTAACATAGTGAGTTTTCTGGTTTCATTTTGTTTCCTTTGTAAACTATAATCAGAATTGGGTTGTTCCCATGACCGTTATTAGGGTCATTGATATTTAGAATCACGTACTGTCTCAGTGTCATTGTCAAAGAGGAATTATTGGGATCAACTTCAACATTTCTTTTTTTTTTTTTCCTGCAAAACTGTATTCCAGAGGGGCTCAGACCTTCTTGGCAGCTGCCTTCCTCATGGTGGCCAGCACTTTGCTCAACTCCTCATGCTTCCTCTAGGTGCCCTCTTGATGAAGTTGAGGGCACGCTTGTCCTTAGAGACCTTGAGCAGCTCCATGGCACGGTGCTCATAGGGGACGAAGCCACACACCTCCTGGATCATGTCCCGCATGAACTTGGTGTGTTTAGGGAGGCGTCTGCGATGGCGGCTGTGCCTTGGTTTGCTCACATTCTTAGTCACCTTGTGGCCCTTGTTGAGGCCCACGGTCATGGGATAGCGGAGGGCCAGGCTGCTGTTCTTTGATGGTTGCTGTGGCAGAAGTAATGTTTCTATTATGTACCCTAACTTCTGTTTACAGCCTTTTATTTCATATAAACTGCTAAGAATTATTGAAATCAACATGGTGATAGAGTCTTTGAGAAAGCAGAATAAGAAATTTGTATTTTAAGTCAAGACTTTTTTTTTTATACCTTGGTAAAATTATTCAGGAATTTTAGAAATGTATTAATAAAACACTTGAAAAATGTTCAAACATGATAGGGATATTTTATTCCTGTATTTCAAAATATTTTCTTAAAATAGAATAAAATTGCAATTTCTTTTCTTCTCCTCAGCGGAACTTGGAGATTATGACCCATATAAACACACTGCGGGATATGTGTCAGAATACCGGTTTGTTCCTGATCAGAAGGAAGAACTTGAAGAAGCCATAGAAAGGATCCACAAAACGCTAATGTAGGGGTCATGCCTGCTGTGGCATCATCAGCGTCATCCTAGGCCCTTGAACACCAAGAAAGTTTCTAGAACAATCAGTTCTTCACCTGTGTCTTGAATATTCCAGCTTTTTTCTTCTGTAGCTATTTACTGAGCATAGCAGTAACATGCTCTTTGAAAACTCTAGTGATTTGAAAATACTCTAAAGGAGAAATAACTTAAAACCACCCTATTTTTGGTTAAGGACCTCTCTGACCTCACTGTGCATACAGTTTTCTACAGAGAAAATTTGTTTTGTGTAATAGTAGATACACGTACTATGATTTTATATACGCGGGAGTAGCATATACGTACTGTGTTTTACAGTCTTTTTTCATTCACGTGTGTCCATTGAAAAAATTTTAAAACTATGCATATTATTTTTAGCTATTTAAAATAACCATAAATGCCTTAATGTGTTTTAGATTTGCTCTGTGTTAAGTATATAAATTCTCCACAATGAGAGTTAGAGTCTATTTAGTCTGCCGCAACCAATATGGAAATCACAGTGACGCTGGTACGGAGTCTCGGAGAGCATTATGTTATCACCACACGCCCCTCTGAGAGTAGATGTTCTCTCCTAGTAGGATTTTCAACTAATAGCCTGGAACCTTGAAGTTATAATTTAATTATAGTTATTTCGGTTAAATCCTCTCTACTGACTAACTTTGCTTTCTTGCTTCTTATGTAGCATTCCCCTTTGAATATACTTGACTTCAGATCTATTATATTTAAGGGGAAAAAAATGTAGACTTAATCTGCTTGACAGAAATGTTTGCCTAAAGGATCTGCGTGAGTGAGGAGATGCACAGGTCGACTGCTGCATCGCAATCAGAGAAACCAGGCTCTCAGCCTTGTATTAGCATGCGGTAGGATGCTCTCCAGCCTGATTATAGAGTCCTTCATCTTAAGGTTTTGCTGAAGTGGATGCTAAGAGGCTGCTGGTTATAATCTCATGAAGGGCAGCATGTTTGGCACATTCTGAGAATACTAATTCTGCCAGGAGTTTCACAGTACAGCTGTATTTTGAAATTACTCTGGAGCTTTAGGAAGAGGCCCTCTTAGGTTTTGTGTGATAGTGTAGAAAGTGTGAGCGTCTTTTTCCTAGGAAGAAAGAGTTAACAAAGGTTGGTGACTTTCTTGTGTCTAATTTGTGATGAATATTCTTCATGCATGTTACAAGAAGGCTGCATTACTAGCTTTTCAGTGTGCCATGACTAGGACAAGGGAATGCCTCGGAGCAGGATTTCTTAATTTGTAGATGCTTAGAGCTCCTTTTGTTAATCAGTCTAATCCACCTTGTCCCTCAATTCATTTCTGAAAGATGTGCCGCACTGTTGGGAATGAATACTCTTTTCTATATATTATGCCCAGTGAAGATTTCTATAATATTAAGAAAATAAAAGGCACTTTCACAAATTCTATATGATATATACATAGTCTGTATGCAAATTCTATATTTCCAAACTGCACCTGTGCTTTGGAGCTGTTGCTGTGATGCTGATTGGGTGTTGGGGCCTTGCTCTGCCCTTCTGCCCGCCCCTGTCCTAGCTTCTGGTGCCTGGAGACATTTGACTCTTTACAGAGGGTGTGCTTTTTAATTTGTATGCTTATGTCCTCAGTCACCTCTTTGAAGGTTTTGAAACCGAAAAGTTTTTAATATGTGCTAGGGCACTAAGGAGAGAATATAGTGGGATAGGATATAATGAGCAAGAGTAGATTTGTTAACTGAAATGAACTTAATGTAAGCATCACTTTGGAGTATTTTGTCACTTTTGAGAATTTTATCAACAGAAGAGAAAGAGAAAAGAGAAAGTCGAAATACAGAGACTTGGTTTTGCTTTAGTACAAAGGATTTTTTCTTGTCCACTAAAGATAATGAGGATAGTTTACATCCTCCCAAAGTGCAATTGCTATCTGTGAAGTCAGGCTCTTTGTCTTTATTCTGGGTGTAGGGGGCAGGCTCCTTCTGAAGCTGAGCTGAACTACTTAAGGACTGCCAAGTCCCTGGAGATGTACGGTGTTGACCTCCATCCTGTCTATGTGAGTAACATTTAATTAACACAAAATATTTTAAGCTAGTGACATTTTTCTTAAAAAGTCACTGAAACTCCTAAAGGAAGGCTGCATTCTTCTTTCTGAGCAAATAGATGGCGTTGTTTCATCTGTGTTTTTCGAGCATGAAGCCGCTCTTACATGGATTAAGTCCTAATGAGCTTTGCATAAAAGTCTGTGATAGCATTTCCATGTGTAGAAAACAATTAACTGGGCTTGAAAACACAATCTGGGTAACAGCTCCAAAGGGCTTAGCTAAACGTCAGAACAATTTAAAATGGGTTTATAATGGATCACATTAGACAGAAAACAAGAGGATTTTCCAGAAAGAGTTTTTTTTATGGCTGAAAACCTAAGTTACCTTGCCAGAGAGAGCAGACATTAGGCAGTAGTCCAGGCACGGTGATATGTAGCTCTGTGTTGGACAAGCAGGTTGTCAGTAGAAGAGTTACCATCTTGCCGAACCTAATGAGTGAACAGATACACTGGATCTTCTCTTGAATGCTCTGGATCTAGATCTTAGCTTTTGAGTCATTTTTCTTAGGCCACCAATTGATTATTTTGTACCAGTGACACTGCAGTGCTGTTGCTTTTGATTTTCTAAGAGTGTAGTTAGCAATAGTCGTATATGAGTATTTGAGAAAATGAGCCAAGTGTCTTATGGCTTATAGGAGATGAACTGCTGGAGAGTGTATATAGACTTCTTGCCAGTGGAATCAGGGAACTCAGTTTTTAAGGAATGCTGATAAAACTTTCTCTACCGAGAATGACTTACTCATGCATTCATTTTGTAATACATCTCTTGCTTGTCAGGCTTTTCTGAAACAAGAAACAGTATGATATTATTTCTGAGAATTAGAAGCATCCCTGTGAATGTAGTTGCAAATGTTACAGATTTAGGAGGAAGTAGTAGTTCCTTAATAGATACATTTCAATCCCACTAAGTCACTAAATGCTTCTTACTATTATTGCCTTTTAAGAAACCACTAAACCTTGGTGGCATAATTTATTTTTCCCTCCTAGCCATGCTAATTGTATTAGATTTTCAGGTTTAAAAGATATTCTATAGGAAACTTACAGATACAACCTTCTGTGAGATATTTTCGCTTCTGTTCTAAGTCACAGCTTTTAGTTGTTGGTGGGAATTTACTAGACATGAGCTAAATTTGTTAGAATCTTCCAAACATTTCTTTAATATTAAATTAGTTGTTCTACATCCTTGTGAATATCACTTTGCAGGCTGCTGGACAGCTCTGTGTATGTTCTTGGTACTCTGTAGCTTTTTCACTTCAGGATCCCATTTTCTTAGTTTAGATTTTTCAATGCCTTGAAATAAGGATTCTCAAATCTTTACTAGAAGAGGCTGTATCTTTAAATTTTGTGTTAGCCTTGAAGTTACAAGAGGAAGAAGGAAGGAACATGCTAGATCTCAGAAGATTCAAGTGTCTGTTGGCAGCTATCCAAACATTCTGATGAGGGTTGTGGTGGAGCTGACCTTAGCATTTTGATTATCCACAGCAAGGAGGCATAGGAAAGCACCTCTGATAGAAACTGGTGGTTCTCAGGTCTTGGCTAATCAGGAAGATCACTTGGACTCCTTGTGTGTTTCTGATACTCAGACCTTCTCATGAGATTCTGATTGAACTGGTTTCTGTAGCCTTTACCATCAGCAATTTTAAGTTTCTTGGGCGACTACAGTTAACATGCAGTCAGAGTAAAGCTAAGCACCACTGTTTAAGGAGCTTTGAATCAATCAGAAGTCAAATTGGTAATCCAGGTACCTTTCAATGAAGGTGCAAGTGTGAATTAACATTAGATAGACAAATTCTCTTGAGACTTGGGAAAAATTAAGCATGAACTTAGCTATGATCATGGCGTGGCTAGCTTTTTATATTCATATCTTCCAAGAAAACTATATTCAGTGCTGTTGCAACACATTACTGTCTATTTACAGGACCAATTATAGTTTTATAAACAGCTTTTGTGTGACTAAATTCAGGGATTTAGGCATGTGTTTATTTTTGCAGGGAGAAAACAAGTCGGAATATTTCTTAGGATTAACTCCAGTTGGTGTTGTTGTCTACAAGAATAAAAAACAAGTGGGGAAATATTTCTGGTAGGTATAATTGGAGGACATGGTTGGTATTAAAGTTAAACACTGTGAGTATTAGATTTTATGGAACTCTTGTGTCACTGAAAGGTTTAAGGAAAACTCATTTTAAATAGTTGGCAAATGTTTGTGCATCTGCCCCAGTGCACCTTTGTATGTATTTTGTCTGGAAATTGCAGTGGTGCTGTGGCTCTGGACCTCCTTGTCAGTGGAAACTGTAGTAGAATTTTCTTTCTTTTTCTTTTGTTGTATTTAGTACAGGGTCTTACAGGGTCTTACCACATAGATTGGACTCGTAGTGATCCTCCTGTTTTCAGCCTCCTAAGTGCTGGGATTATAGGCACGTGCCACCACTCCCAGTCTCAGTTGCCATCTCAGTGTACTCTGGGGGGGGGGTGACATGGCAGGTTGGGGGATCAAACCCCAGCCACTATGCCCTGCCTAAGCAGGCACTTAATCTGCTGAGCTATTTGGCTGGCCCTTGTAGTAAAATTTTTCTGCCCACCCTAGTGTGGGCTTATGAGCTCAGCACTCCTCTAAATTTTAATTAACTCTACCTGGGAAAGGATCAGAGGGATTGGGGAGCCGATAGCCCTGTTTATGTCTGGGATGGTGGCATTATTGGGACTTGCGGATTCCAAGCATTTTTGTGCAGTTAGTAAAGAATCACCACAGCAGGAGAATTATGTCCAGGGAACCAGCTAGCCACTGCAGCAGTGTTAAAAACAGAACTGTATTAACCAATCTTTTTTCACTGGGGACTTCTCTGAATTTCTGAAAGACCAATTCTAAAAAATAGCACTACCCGCTTTGTTTTTTCAGGCCTCGAATTACGAAGGTTCATTTCAAGGAGACTCAATTTGAACTCAGAGTACTGGGAAAAGATGTAAGTTTTTGTGAGCACTTAGCCTAAAGTGTCTTTATAATAGCTCAAGACATTGTGATGAAACTCATGTTTTTTTGCGGCTGCAGCCTCATGGAACCAGGCTAATTGACTCTCGGGCACAAATTCTCTAGGAAGGAAAAGGGAAATGAGTAGAAATTAATAAGATGGTAACGGAAAAATGCCATTTTGGTTTAAGCAAAGGAAAGCAAAACCTTTCCAAGGCAGAGGAGAGAATAGGAGGTGATTATTGTTGTTGCTGTAATTTGCTTTTCAGCACTGGGTGTGAAGGTAGGCCCCAAAAGGTATAACCTGCATACTGCAAAAACAGGTGTTAATTTTGCTCTAAAGTTAAAACAGCCCGTTGGAAGTTATGCTTTCGCTGTTTCCTTCTTGAGCCTGATAGACTAACTGAATTTCTGGACCCTTGCAAAGGAGAATGGAGGGCGACGGTGCTGAAATGCTGGCCGGCGCAGCCTCTTGGCAGCAGCGGGGTAGTGAGCAGGGTATTTGTCAGAGCCTGACTGCGTCTTCATGCCTTGACAGGCAGCTTTCAGGAAACTGGTTCGAAGAGGCCAGGATGTGAAGGCCTCCTTTTGATCTACTGTGAAAGTAATGCTACCTTGAAGTGTTATTAGGATGATTCTTACAGGATAAATTAGTGAAAATGCAATGTAGGAGAGTCCATTCCTTCTCTCTGATACTAATTTTATGTAGAACAAAAACTAAATGTGAATGAAATTGAATGACTTTCTTGGTGCTATAAAGGCTTAAGTGTGAATCAGTGCCTGTATATGTGCCTGTGGAGACGCAGGGGCAGCGCGGCTGCCACTGGGTGGGAGCATGGCTGTTTGGGACAGCGCCCTGCAGGTAGTAGCAGTCGTAGGTTGGTATATGGTGGTCAGATGTCAGTGGAATGCCTGCTGAGGATATGAACTCTCAAATCGGAAGCCTACATGCTGTTTGTTCTCCTTCTAGAAAAAAATCCTACCCTGAACTATAAGGCATGCTTGCTTTTAATGGAAAAGTTGAACTTGTGTCTTGAAACTGAACTTGGAAGGAAGGAAAATTCCAGATTTTAAAGAAATGAAAATCTAAGAAGTCTTAGCAGATCTTAAATGATATCATTTGGAGAAAATCGACTGTGTTGTTCGATTCCTTTTAAACTTGTCAACCTTAAAAGATGTGCAAATGTAGAAATGAATTAAACTCATTTAAAAAGTAAGGTTTATTGTTCTATCTCTACCCTTGATTTCATATAACATAGGTAATAATGCAAGGAATAAAGTCTGTTAAATGTATTGAAATTAATGAATGCTTCAAAGTTTTTTTTTTTTTAGTAGAATACAATAAAATAAGACTTTCCATAGAAGTGTTACTGTTATTCAGAGTATTGTTTACTCTCTTAGCCAAGTTGTTTTGGTGAGTGCTGCCCTTTGGGGAATGACTTATTTGTGTAGTGCTTTCAGATGTACTCCGTTTCAGAATTAATTCTTGGTAAAGTCCCAGCTAACCTGGACTTCTTCATCATAAGGCAAAACCATCACCAGCAACATTTGACTATCATTTTGCTCTTTTTGGTTGGCAGTCTCTACGACACAGCCTGGTGTCCCAGGGGTTTTGCTCAGTCCCTGTTCCTCTCTTAGGAAGGGAATGCCTGCTTGGGGAAGCTGGAAGCGCTGCATGCTGTGAGGTCATTAGCATCAGTGGTCCTTAGTAAGTGGCAAACAAAGCAGGTCACTGAATGCTCAGGCTGGAAGCAGAAGGGACTTTAAAATTGTTATTAATAGCACATTAACTTAACCTAAACATTCTATTTCCTGAGTGTTTTTGCTTGAAGGGATTTTTTTTTTCCCCTTTCTCCACCAGGGCAACTCTGTGAAGCAGTGATTTACATAATTGTGAAATTAAGTTGATTATTATGGAGGCCCAACTGTAATCACAGATTGAATTAAAAAGCTCCTTAAAACCCATCACCTGGAACAGTAATCGCATTCATCTTGAAAAATGGTTGAAATGCTTATTGTGCTGGTTTTCTGCTCTGCTGCTCTGGTCAAAGAGACTTTAACTCAGTGTGTTCAAGAATTTTTAGGCCAAACAGACTTTCATGCATTATTTAAACTTCCAAATAGGTGTTGTAGTTTACATAACACCTCACTGAAAATAGCCTTTGTTATAAAGATTTAACCTGCTGTTGGTGGAAGAGTATTTTCTAAAAGAAAATTAATATTTCATATTGTACTAAAGTTCAGAAGTAATTATTAATATTTTGATTCAATTGTTTTCAGATTTTGACCCATTAATGTGGGTGTATAAAATGTACACATATATAGAATATCCGCTATGTAAGTTTTGAACATGCTTTTAGACTTAATATTACAAGGATTTTTCTTTTATTATATTTATCCAGATGTGGCTCCTTGGTGTTCAAGTTTTGTTTTTATATTTTTCTTGCTGTTATGGGTGTACTCTTTTCTTCCTATTGTATTTTCTAACTGTTGTTTTGTCAGGAGACATGAAAGCTACTGAATTTTATGTTTACTTCAGATCTGGCCCTGTTGTCCAATTATTTGAAAAAATTTTATTATTAAACACTTGCAGTACACGGTGATTATAGCCAGGAACAGGAAGAGTGCAACTCCTAGCCCTCGGACGTCATGGAGTAACTTCTTGTATTTATCTTGAACTAACCTTGGTGAAACTTCCTCAGCATGACAGGATGTAGAACAGATAGGATCCTGGCAGCTCCACTGTGGGTAATTAGACCCACGTGGAAGGAATTTTGAGCCTACTGTAGAGTAAGAACAGGGGAAGTGAAAGTGGCCAGGAACTGCTGCCACTGTTTGCCAACAAGACCAAGAGGCCTGTTTATGTAAGCAGGGCATTTCTTTATATTTTCACTGACACCCTGTAGATTTATATATGAAACATGAAACAAATATGACCGAGTGGTAAAATTTAAATAGTACAGAGAACATGTTCATCTACTGTTATCCAGATTTCCATTTTAGTCCATTTCCTTAATATTTGTGCTTTTCTCTCTTCTCACATGATTCTTTTCTGAAAAATGTGAAAGGAAAGCTGCATATGTCAGAGTCTAAAGATTTCAGTGCATATTTTCCAAGAATAAGGATATATTTTGTTATAGCCCCAGTGAAGTTATCATCTTATTAAATTTATGTTGATATTGTGCTTTTATCATCTACCTTCTATGTGCCAATTTTGTTGACTGACCTAGCAATATCTTTTGTGGCATTCTCCCCCAGGAGCACAGTCAGATTCCTTTTATCAGGAACATTTTCATAGCATTTCTTTGTCTTTTATGACATTGTCTTTTTCAAAGAATATAGTGGTACCCTATCATTTTAAAACAGGAAATGTCTCGTTTTGTATTTTTCTGCCATTTCTTTGTGATTGGGCCGACTTTATGCATCCCAGCAATAAAACTATATCAGGGCAGTTGTGTTTGTCTTGGGGTGTCACATTAGGAAGCATATGATGGCCAGTTAACCCTCATTGGTTGCTAAGTTTGATCACCTGGCCTTGTATTGTCTGGTCGGCTCACTATATAATTTTTGGTTTGTGTCTTTTTTTCCCCTTGAAGGTAGGAAGTGTCACTGATGAGATATATACATTAAAACAATGAAAATAGTTCTCTTCAAAATTCCTGATAAAGTCAGCATTTACTGAGGATTTTTGTCTGATCCAGTCTTTTTTTAAGAAAATATTTTATATATTTGGTATATGGTCTTACTATGCAGCTCAGACTAATAGTGATCTTCCTGTCTCAGTCTCCCCAGAGTTGGGATTACAGGCATGTGCCACTATGCCTGGTTTCTGTGGTTGGTTCAGCATGCCCAGGGCTCCAGGGCCCACATGGCATGCAACTGAACCGAGGTCCTTGGGCTTGCCATGCAGGCACTTAGACCACCAAGCGATGTCCCTAGCCCTGATCCCATCTTTCACTGTGAAAATTGCAAAATGCTGGATTTATCAGCCACATTTGTCAGCCTTCAGCTCTAAGAAAGACTCCCTTTTCTGTCCTTTTGATTTGTTAGTCTGTTAGTGACATAAACTTATTAATCTTTGTTTTTCATTGTTTATATCTGTATCTACTATTTTGATGTTCAGATTGTTTTAGATTTAATTAATAAGAGCCCTTCACTCTGGTACCATGTGCCCTTTGGAACTTCTCCCATCATTTTTTGGGTACTTTATTCCCTTTTGTTATAAAATGATGTTTCAGGAGAATTTTATACCCACTACTGCCCCGTCACCAGTTATTTCTCCAAGGAGTCCTGGTTTCTTTCAGTGCAAATATGGTCCAGATCTGGTGCTAGCTGTGGTTGTTGTACTGGTGTTGCCTTGCTCCTTGACATTTTCAGAGCAGGGGAATCTGTGCATGTATAATACACGTGATTCATATGCATGTGTGTGTAAGCATATACAGAAACCATGCCTTCTACCACAGGGTGGAGGGTCTTCATAGCCTTCTTCTATTTCACATGTATATCCTTTCTTTGTCTATGAGACCCTTGGCTTTAGCAGGGAGTTTACTCATTTTCTCTGTTCTAAACGACGTATCAAATAGTTTCAGAATTGCTTGAGCCAAACCACCAAAATTGTTTGCAGTTTTTTTCTCACCCACATACGCTACCTTGCCAAGACGGGCTTGTGCTGTGCTGTGTTCAGAATCTACTTGGATTGGTCTCCTCCCTCTCTTCATTCCTTTCTTCCTTCCTCATTACTGTGGTTAGGTATTCAGTTGAAATCTAATTAGTTTTATTTGTTTCAATTCATTTTCAGTATGGTTCCTTCTGCATTGCATTCTTGTTTAATTTTATGTTTTGAGTATGTAGAAGATAAACATATTTCCCAAAGTCAAAGTTACACAAAAAGGCATACTCAGAAGTATCACTAACTCCCATAGTGCTTCAGTCCCATTTCCTCATCCTTTGTAGGCATTAAACTCAGCTGTTTGCTACTTTGGTTTTTTTTTTTTTTTTTTTTGGTTTTTTGTTTTGTTTCTTCTCCAAAAATGAGGTATGATAAAAATATATAGCATATGTTTAAATTTTTAAAATTTCATTATGACACATTGTCACTATTATCCATCAAAACACCCCCACCCTACTCTGAGCACACCTTTCCATTGTTGCCATTTTCCTGATTAGTTCTGGAAGTTCCCTTTTGTGTCTTTTTTGAGGTATCATAAAAACAGCAAACACTGCTCCAAAACACCATTTAGGAGAAAACATTACAGCGTAGCCCCTTCCACTTCATTCTCTGGATCTGGCACTGTATGACTTCTAGTTCTTCCTCAAAGTTAAAATGACCACAAAAGGTCGATGTTTTACATTGTTTCAGAATATCAAGACAGCTGTGACCATGCAACCAAGACGCTCATGAAAGACGATTTTCAGATTTCCAGAGCTGCTTCAAAAAGTAGGAAGAATGATGGGATAAGTGTGGTCAAAATGACAGGCATGCCCTGAGGAGGATTTATGGCACAGTATCTCTTGCTGTAATAAAATTTTTTACCACACCTCATATATCAGTTCATTAAGAACTTTCTGATTCTTTTGTACAGAGTACTGTGTGGAGTATCTATCCATTAGCCTAGTCAACCAGTTACCTACGCTTAAATATTTGAGTAGTTTTCATATTTTACACTTAAGAATTTTCCTTCACTGATTCACTTTGTGCATGTGTATTTCTGTATTTTTGGAGTTTTATCTGTGGGGAAGTGTCCTAGAAGTGGGATTGTTTGGACAAAGGGAAGTGCATTGTCATTTTCTTTGGCAAAGCCATGTTTACCTCCTCATCCCCTCCTGTTTCCTCCGATGGTTGTTCCATTTTGCATTCTTCCCTACAGTACCTCAGTACATGAAAATATTGGAACTATAGATTTCATACTTAACCATTTCTAAGTACGGTTTTCTTAATAATATTTGGATCCTGATGCCACTTGACAGTTTGGTTGGAATCTTTCAAATTCATTGGTATAAGTTCAGCATTCCCATTCAGCTATCTGACTTTGGACAAATCATTGTACCATTTCACCCACACTTTTTTGATCTGTAGAATGAGGACGACAGCCTTGTCACGTAGAGTTGTGAGACTGTCTGCCTAGTTCATAGCTGGACACGCGAGAGGTACCCTGTCCACTTCTCTAAGTTGGCACTGTGGCTGTGTCATCCCCCCAAACCGGTGATGTCTTGCACAGCAGGGAACTGGTGCACAGCTTATCCCTGGCCTGAAGAAAGGCCAGGTCGTCTAGGCCTAAGACTTCTGCTTTGCTTGACTTGCTGGAATATTTTATTGAGCTTCTCTGTCATTAAAATACAGAGGTCATTTGTTCAGAAGTAATGAAAATTCTGTTATAAAAAGCTTAATGGAAGAATATCAGATCCTAGCAGATAAGATTTTAATAAGCTAAATGGTATTGTCATTATATTATTTTTAACATAAAACTGAGTAGAATTAAGTATAATTGAAACAAATTGTATCAATATGCACTTGTAAGAGAGAGATAGCATTTTAGAAACACTACAGTTTTTCTCAAGAGCAGACAAGGAAAAGATAGAGTAAAAGCAACATCAGAAGTAAACCATCATAGGGCCAGCCAGATAGCTCACTGGATAGGGACCAGGGTTTGATCCCTGTGTGTCATGCAGGCCCTGGCCCTGGGGTGCCCTGAGACCCTGCTGAGACTGGGTGTGGTATGCTTGGGAGGCTGAAAATAGGATCACTCCAAGTCTGATCTGTGTAGTGAGACCCTGTAGACCCTATATTAAATACACTGAAGAAGGAGGAGGAGGAAGAAGAGAAGAAGTAGGAAGAGGAGGAGGAGGAAGAGAAGTAGTTGTAGTAGTAGTGGGTTGGGGAGATAGCTCAGTAGAATAAGTGCTTGCCTGACAAGCTCAAGGTCCTGAGTTCAATCCCTAATATTGGAGAAAAAAAAAAAAGTAGTAGTAGTAGTTTGGATTTCCAGGTTTGTTTCTGTGAATTCTTTCAAATTGGAAGCAGCATACTTTTAATATAATGGTTTGAAATTGTAAGGGTTGGGGAGATGGCTCAGTGGAATAAGTGTTTTTCTGAAATTGTACTGAAGGGAATTATTTGCTCAGACTAACGAGGCAATCTTCCCAGTAATTTACCAGCTCGTGCACATTCATATTAGCACATTAAAAAGTTTGAGTACTTAACCCAGTGCTTCTCCTGCTGTTTTGACCTTGCAACCCTTTTGTGTCAGTACTGTGAATGCTGTAAGAATCACTCTTTAGGGAGCATTATGTAAAGATTAAGCTCCAGCAAATAAGATAATATATACTCGGGGACTTAACATTTCCTCCTGACCTTCTGTTCCAAGTATAACAAAACTTTTTTTTTTTTTTTTAACTGGGGCTCACTCTGCAATTGAACTCAGGATGCCTAGAAAAAAGAATGAAAATTATGAGAAAAGCCATACAACAAATACCAGTCCCACTGTCTTTTTTGTTGTTGCTTTTAGGAAAGGATCTATAGAGTGTTATGCATCTCACTACTAGATTGGAGTCGTCGTGATCTGCCTGTTACAACCTCCCAAGAGCTGGGATTACAGACACGTGCCACCACGCCCAGTCTCAATCACTGTCTCAGCATACCCTGGGTGGGGGAGCTTGGGCCGGCCAAGCAGGCCCAGGGATTGAACTCCCAGCCCCTGTGCCTGTTTGTAGACACTTTAATCTGCTGAGCTCTTTGGCTGCCCCTCCCACTGTCTTATGTATGAGCATGACCCAGGTTTTACAACCTAATTATTCACTTTCACTAGAAAGATAAGCATTTTAAAGAATTTTATGTCTCTTTTGTGTTTATTTCCAGCTGAAGGACACATTTTTTTCCACTTTCACCAGCTGCCTTCCTTTAATTAAGAAGAAAATTATTTTAGTCATTTATTATCAGGCCTCTGACAGTTATTTCCTTTGTGTGTGAAGTAGTAATTACCAAGAATGTGTGTGTCTATCTGGCTCACTGCACCCATCCATCCATCCATCCATCCATCCATCCATCCATCCATCCATCCATCCATCTCTCCTGTAGTTTGAAGGTTGTTTTTTTAAAAAAGGGTACAGAATCTCACAGTACTTTAGGCTTCTTCATATTTGTAATCCTCCCCCTTGTCTTTAGTCCTCCTCCACTTCAGTACAGCTCTGGTAGGAAGCATCCCCACTCCCCTCCCCAGGCCTTTAGGTATTTACGTAACGATTGCATCTTAACCATTGTTAGAAGCACTAATCATTTTTCCTCTTAAATATTGACCTACCACATATCTGGGTTATTTCTGTTGACCATGGATGTGATAAATTATGTGTCTAATAATAGGATTGAGGAGATGTTTGTGGCCATAATTCTCTGGAACCTGAGGAGGGCAGACCATCAAGCTGTGGCTGTTTTCCAAAACAGATATACAGAGAAACCAGCACAGGCTGTGTGTGGCAGAGAGGGTCTTTCATCAAGAACACAGGTTGGTGGGCAGTGAAGCCGGACTAAGGGCTCTGCTGCGTGCTGTGAGTGAGCCCTTCACTGACTCTCCCAGTAATGGGAGCTAAGCACAGTAGATTTATTTCTTTAAGCTCTGCAGGAGAGATGAGTTAAGAGCCCATGGAGAACAGAGGGATTTGGAAATTTCTCAGCATGACATAGGTCCTGAATTCTTGCAAATGAAGGGGTGCAGAATGTGAGACTATTTTGTACAGAGGCCCGAAGGACAATTAAATACACTGGTATCTGAGTGTGCAAGTGATTTAAGCTTGATTTGTTTATAAAATAAAAGGAAATAATGCAGAGAGTTGGTAAAATAAGAAAGAAATAGATTCAGACCATAGCCTGCCTTCTGGCTTGAAATGACCAAAGCTGTAAGAGGTTTGAGTGATCTTGCGAAAGCAAGCATTGGAGAAGCTATTTTAGCATTAACTCAGAATGGACTTCCTTAACGAAGCAGCCGCTCATCTTTGTATGAATGAGGGGGAAAATGTACTAATTGGCTGTGGCTATTTGGAAAAGGTTTAATAAGTAGGAAGGTGGTGGAAAAAGGCATTTGAAATGCTGTCCAGCCCATTCATGCCAGCAGTTACTGTATGTGGCAAAGGTACACAGAATTTATTCAGGATACTGGCTCCCATTTTAGTTATGTTACTCTTCTTTTAGTATTTAGATCATTTTGCCAATAGCAGAATAAAAGATGGGCAGCTTTTTTAAAGCCCTCTGTAAATGGGGAATGAGTTCATACTTGTGTGGCAGAAATAATTAGGAGGCCTGTTGGGAGACTCTTGTTCTTTCAATAAACCTGAGAAAAATTCATTTCTGGTTGGATTTAAACAAGCCTTTTATCATTTCATGACATGATGGTAGTTAAAAAGTATATTAAGTCTTAGATGCCCTGGGACTAGGTCTCTAGTTGAAAAATAAAAGAATACAGACACTAATGTGAAGGGTAAAATGAAAACCAGCCTAAGAAAAGTTTGAGATTTAAAGAAGAAAATATTTTATTTTTAAGCCTGAATACTCCTTAATTTCTTTTTACTTTTTGGAATTTATATATATAACTAAAAAAGTTTTTGACATTTTGATTTAGATACTTAAAGGAGACCGTACTAATTTATGTTTTTTTTTAAATTGTGGAAGTGTCTTTGTGTCACAGAGAAGTTGTTCCTGACTGCCATTTCTTGTAGGAATTAGTGCTCTGTATGTCCTGTTATGCTCAGAAGTTCTGCTGTTAAAGCCCAGGGACTTGGCCAGGGCCCTCTGTATGTGCTTAGAAAGTGGGAAGAGAGTGGCCTGCCCTGGCTCCCTTTGTTTTAACAACTTACCTGACAAAATTCAGTTGTGAGCAAACTTACTTTAAAATGAATGGCATGTATGTTATATTTCAGGATGGTTATTCACTCTCCATGATAGAAATACTGGTAGCCTTTGGGATAGGGAGTTGGGGACAGTTGTAGGAGCAAGACTGAGTTGTCATTATGAACCACCTGGTAACTTTTGACTTTTGTATATGCTTTGTATTTTCTTTTTTATATATTTGGTACAGGATCTTACCTGCGCAGCTTGGACTCATAGTGATATTCCTGTTTTCAGCCTCCCCAGTGCTGGGATTACAGGCACACTACCACACCCAGTCTTGGTGGCTGGCTCAATGTGCCCTGGGGTGGGACCTGTGTGGCATGTGGCGCCAGGGACCAATGCTCCATATTTTCTAAAAAGAAATTCCTATCACTTCCAGACAGGAACTTGGGCTTTCCCTCCCTACCCCCAAGAAAGTTCTGTGGTTTCCTGTGTACCCTCCCCAAGCACTCTGCTCCCCACCCGACCCCCAGTTTCTTTTTCTATTAAGGAAAACACTTTCTGTATTCCCTGACTTTGTTTCCTCATCTCTGTTGTGCGATGCCCACCTCTTCTCACTGAAGTCATCTGAAAATTCTCTCCGTGAAATGTGGTAACCTTTCAAACTCAATTTGACCTTCCTGGGTCACTTGAGCCTTGTGCTCTGTCACCTAGCCTGACACCATTGTCTCTTGGCTCACTTGGACTCCCTTGCTACACCTTCCCAAGCGTCTTTCCTGTTACGCTACCATTAATATTCTGCACTCTTGTCCTGAGCTGTCTTGTTTACTCTCCAGCGAGGTGGCCTGTCCATAACGGTGACCTCTCCCCTGAGATCTGATCTGAATATGCTCACTGTCTCGCTTTCCGCGGGGATCTCAAAGTCAAACTGTCCTACTCTGAATTTATTGTCCATTTCCTGATCATCCAGAGTGTCACTATTTTCACTTACTATATTTTCATAGTAGCACCTACATTGAAAGCCTGAGAATCCTAAGACAACTGCATGTCTTCCTCTGTCATGAAGGCCTGGGAATGGTTGTTTCCTGGCCCTAACACTTATCTGTTGGCTTTATTCCCATCTTGTCCTTTCATTGTACAAATAAACTCTGTATCATTTCATTTGGACTTGGGAGGAATTTCATGCATATAAATGTCCTGCCCTTGTTAAAAGTGGGAGACAAGTCATTTCAATTGTTCCTCTTTCCTAACAGTTTTGTGTTTATGAATCCATAGGAACCTTATTCCAGAGCCATTACTTGAAACTTGAGTTTGGTTTTTAAATTTGAAACCATATTAGCAGTTATATAACTTCACAGAACTTCTGGTTTATTACTGTAGCATTCATATTGTATGTTTTGCACATTGTATTTTGTTCTTTTTTAGTGTTACAGATAGTATATTGTGCAAAATTAGGATTATTGTTAATGTGTCCTTTGTTTCTTACGTATTAAATATAGGAAAGAATGAAAAGCTACTAGATTAAAATAATACTGAAAATTTAATGTATGCCTATAATGTGATTTTTAAAATATTTGTCATATTAAATATTTTAGTTTACCCAGTAGCACTGCAGAATGGAGACACTCAGAATCAGAGTTGTTACTTATTTGCCAAAATGATATCACAGTAGTGGTCACTCCCTAAGGTTTCTCCTGAGAGTCTTTAGGAGTCAGTTTAAATTGGATCTGTACATCCCTGGAAGTAGTGTACTGAAGGACTAAATGGATGACCATCTATTATTCCAGTATTGGGGCTCAAACTTGGGACTTTGTGCTTGCCAGGCAGGGACTTAAGACACTGAGTTGTCTCTTGGGCCCTACCATCTCCTTTTGGGGGACTTATATTCATAGAACCAGATATTTTTCATATATCAATAGCCATTCATGGTAGGCAATTTTTGCCATTTATTGGATTTTGCACACTCAGGGAGCAAAGTAGATAATAAAGGTTGAATAAAAACTTAAACAGAACTTATGTTTTATGATTTTAATTATTAGGAAGCAATTTTAATGCTACCATCCAAAAATAGTTATCAAGAAATAATTGGTTTTTTTGTTTTATATGTTAATAACCTCTCTGCTTTCTATAATTTCTGTTACCTAACTGAAGAATGTCAAGGTGTATGATTTATCATTCTCTCCTGTCTTTTTCAGTGCAATGAAACTTCATTCTTTTTTGAAGCTCGAAGCAAAACAGCTTGCAAGCATCTCTGGAAATGCAGTGTAGAGCACCATACATTTTTTAGGTATGTTATTGGGGAAATTTTGTTCATTGTTTTAACATGTGTAAAAGACATTTGTTTTATGACAAGAATCTGTTCTGTCTACAAACAGGGATTTATATGTATTTTCCTTTTATTAATTTGTATTGCCTCAGTTGTCTGGATTATATTAATACAGATATATACACATGTGCATATACATGCATATATCCATATATATGTATGTATATATATATATATATATATATATATATGTATACACATACAGATGTACCATTTTTGCTCATGTCCAGGAAATGATAGGGTAATTTCTGTTAGTTTTATGTAAAAAATGCAGCCTTTGTATCTATGTAGTATTTTGAGAAAGTAAGTGTTCTTTTGTGGACATATTAAATTTGAAATTCCTGCGTGTTACCTAAGTGAGGCTCTAGTAAGATGTATTGGTCAGGGCCAGGGAGATGGCTCAGTAGAATAAGTGCTTCCCTGGCAAGCGCAAGGGCCTGAATTCAATCCCCAGTTCTGTCAAAAAGCGGGGGAAAAAAAAAGACGTATTTGTCATTCAGGGCTCACTGGAAAGATGAAGGCGAGTGATGGAAGCTTAGTAGGAGTTTAAGACAGAGGGACTGGATGAAATTATTTGTAGGAAAGACAAAGAATGACACAAAACAAAAAGTCAAAAACTGAGCTCTGAACATCCCTTACATTTGGAGGATAGGAAGAACCAGAGGAAGAACATGAGAAGGCAAAGTGAGGAGGTGTCGTGTCCTGAGGTATTAGTAATATAATAGGGTGCCAGAAACTACGGAGTGCTCCTATAAAACAGTGCCGCAGTGTTATGTTTTTTATATAACTGTACGCAAAATGTTGCTTGAATATCTGTTTATAAGTCTTTTCTTTTGAAAATCAATTAGAATGCCAGAAACGGAATCAAATTCATTGTCAAGGAAACTCAGCAAGTTTGGATCCCTAAGTTATAAGCACCGATACAGGTAAGTGGCATTTTTTCCATAGTGTGTGTACATGTAAATACACATTTAATTCAGCTGGCCCCACACATGCACAATGAAAGCTGTGATTTTTATCTTTCTGTCCCTCCATGTATACGTCTTTTGTAAGCACAAAAGCTTATTAAAGCTTTCTTTCTCGTCCAACATGATTTTTCATATTTAACCTTATTAATGCCTGCATTAGCTGAGTTAAGTGTAAACATTTTAGAACTTGGTAGGGCTTGTTGCTTTCAGAATTTCATTTGATGCAATTATAATTTCTGGCTACGTTCCATGGTTATAAACAGATATTCTGAGTAGTAGCTGATTGTGTCCTTAGAATATTTAGTTGACCTCCTGTGTGACACTGCACATACTTTATTTTATTTCATTTTTTTGGCAGAACTAGGGGTTGAACTCAGGCCCTTGCACTTGCCAGGGAAGCGCTTCTTCCACTGAGTCATCTCCCTGGCCCCAGCTGCACATGTTTTATATTGTACTACCTCAGCAGATGCTTGTCCACCACAAAATTACTATACATATGTGTTCACCTTTTATAGTTAATGATAGTTATATTTTGAATTAATTAAAGGAATTGAACTCAGAACCTTGCTTATGGCCCCGAGCTATCTCCAGCCCTTTAATTTTGAGCAGTTACTAAATGCCATTATTTTGCTAAATACTTTCCATTTTTTGTTCTATTTCATCTCCTAGTGTTCAGTAATATTATACCCACTAATGTGTGAGGGAACTGAAATTCAGAGAGCCCTAGTCACTTTTCAAAGTAACCGGCTATGAAGCAGTGGAGTGGAGTTGGTACTCCTGTGGTCTAATGCAATGGCCCACGCTTTTAGCCCTTGAACAATTAGCTATTTGGGGAGAAGACCTGGCTGTCATGTAACTGGGCTGATGCTTGTGTCTGTTTCTGTTGCAAGTAGGACTGTGAATGCTGTATTTTGGGAAAAAAAAAAAATTGTTTGGATTCATTCTACTCAGGGAGAGAACTGTGGCACCAAGGCCTGGCACGAGGAGCCCGGAGATGCACAGAGTGAGCTCTGGCCACCTCCACCTTCAAAGAGCTACAGTGTCATTTGGGTCTTGGATACGCAAACTGGGTGCAGAAATGCCCCCCAAGGGATGGGGCGCTGCTTTGTCCATTCCTTTGGGGACATCGCTGAATGAAATGCTTGCCTAAGAGACTTAAAAATTGAGTCAAGTGTATACAGGCTAGTGGTGTGCCAGATTTAAATTTGTCTTTTTTAATAATAATGTTTTTGATTCTTAAATGAGATGAAAGACAGATCAATAAAAGAGGGATTAATATTAAATGTTCAGTGAATTCACCTGAACATGTTATGTAGTGGAATGTTTGTTCATTTGGTGATTAAAAGAAAACTTAAGTTATCAGATTATAGATATTCGTGACTTTTGTATGAAGGTATATGCTGATGTTTAAATAGTTAACCTTCAAGTTTTCAGGTTTCTTCCTTAGTGATATAGCAGAGAGGAATGTAAGGAAAGATTATTTGCTTTCATATTAAGAAAGTAATAGCTAGTATTTGGGCTGTTCTTTCCTTTGTGGTATAAAACACTGCTGGGGTTATGAAGGCAATATATAGCACTATCACCTTATCACTGAAAGAAGCCAGTAAAAATCATCTGTGTTAGTGTTTATACTATTAAATTTGTAATTATGCTGTTTAACATGTGCTGTAGTTGAATCCCACAGATTGAACTATACCTGATTTCTCAAATTCATTGAAATGCAAATGTTGTGGCTACTGGGAATTATTATTAGACTGTTATTGTATTTTGCATATTAAATATCATTTCTTCCAAGAAACTAATTAAAGATAACCTTTGCAGAATTGGAGTCTCTGCTAAATCTGTTCTAATTTTGTGGCTACTGTTAACTGCCTAGTACATCTTAATGAAACCTACACATCTGAATCTACGCATCTGAATGTGGGGACCACTCACTTTTCACTGCCCTTGAAGAACTTAGGTCTCTCATTGCTGGGTAGTCATCAAGCCTAGACTGTGTCTTGTCAAAAAGTGGCAAACAACTTGCCTGCAACAAACATCATGTGCCTGTCATTTTAGGTGTGTGTGTGTGTGTGTGTGTGTGTGTACAGGGTCTCACTAAATAGCTTGGACCTATAGTGATCCTCCTGTTTTCAGCCTCCCTAGTGCTGGGGTTGCAGGTGTGTATCTTGATGCCCTGCTCAGCGCCTGGGGGACAGGGCTGGTATTGCATGTTGTACCAGGGATCAAACCCTGGCTCCTGCTGCTGAGCTATACTGCTGGCCTTCCTGACTTTTTCATGAGACAGTCTAGAGATGTCCAGGAATAAAAATAGAGCTTATCAAAAATAGGTGGCACCCCAGTTTATCCTCTAGACTTTTAGAGCATGGGGGAAAAGTGCAGCATACTATGTAATTGCAGTGTGTACATGTGACTGTGTGTCTCTGGGTGTGTGTGCTATATATGAACATTTTGTGGTTGTGAGTGCACATGGATGTGGTGGAGGAAGACACACTTCTGTTCTTTACTCCCTTGTGCATTTTAGCATTTGCAAAATGGTACCAGAGAAGCACATTTTAAGATTAGTTGGGGAGGAAAGGTTGAGCTGAAGTCCAACATTCTAAGTCTGTGTGTGTGTGTATGTGTGTGTGTGTGTGTGTGTGTGTGTGTTTAAGTCAGGGACAATAATCTGAAAAGGAGATTGATTAAATCTTTGGCTGATTAAATCTGTTAGTATACATGCTTTCTCTTTTGAGTCCCTTAAAAATTGACCTTGCCCATGCCTGATGCTTATAAGAGAATTTGGTTTTAAAAATGAAGGCATTGTGTGAAATAATAATTACGGCCCAAGAAACCTACCTACCCCTTGAAGCTGAGACATCTTCCTTGGCCTAACTGAAGGCACTCTCGTGGGAGCTTACATTTTTTTCCTGAAGCAGAAGAGAGACCAAGTTCTCACGAGAATCTCTTTAGTACCAGGTTTTTGCACATATGCTATTTTATTTGATCTTCACAGTAGCTGCTGAAAGAGGCATTGTATCCTAAAGATGTGAATTTGGAGGCCCCCCAAAAAATAATTTTTAAAAATATGCAAACCTGGGATTTAAATCTGGTTCTTAACCTTCCTCCTGACTTTGATTCTGAAGGGCTGTTGCCATTGTCACTGTCATAGAAGGAGGCTTTGTGCTAGAGTTTTGAGGAGGCAGGGAAGTGGACCTAGAACTTTGTCATTTCCCAATGGAGAGCCATCAGAGACGTGGCTGGGCTCTTGGCAGCTCTCGTTGGTAGCTTCTTTGTGCCTGTCCATCGCTTTCTGTTATGAGGAAACAGAACACTGTATAAGAAACAAAATAAGTAGAAGTACAATATAAATGAAGAAACTGAATTTTCGGATTTTTTTAAACCAAATTACTGAAGACTCTATAGCTAGGAAAAGGCAAAACTATGTTTTCAATAGAGCTTGTTACTTTAAAACACAGGACTGAGGTTTGTCCCTTGTCCCATGCCATCCTGACCAGCTGAGGCTCAGAAAGCTAGCCTGCAGTTCTGTACCATCTGTGGCAGATCCGTTTCTGTTTCTGGACCTTAGCCTTATTAATCTGGTGTTGTGATTTTTCTCATTTCTCCTTTGTTCCTGAGAGAAACCATAAGGGAAAATTGAATAATACCTTACAATCTCATTATAAAATGTTGCAGTGGTCTGCCTATTTAGTTATATTTTAACAGCAAATATTTCTTCCTTTGTGTAGGGAAGTGCACACGGCCCAAGTCTTTCTGATAAGAGAGAAATTCTAATGTCAGTAGATCTTATCTTCATCCCCCAAACGCTTTATTCTAGTGGAATTTTGTTCTTTCTATGGAATGTTTTTTAGCTTTTCAGGAATGTATGTTACATTCTGTGCCTTTGAAAATATAATGAAGTTTCAGGTGAAAGAAAGCCTGTCACATCTTGTTCTGAGCCTTACAATTTCTGAAAACTATCAAACAGGAATTATTCTCATGAAGGGTCTTGTGGCCTGTATGTTCAGGGTGCCTCATCTTAAGCAGTGTCCACCGTCACAAGGAATCCTTCTTTTACAGAATGTTCTAGAATCTTCTTTAAAAAGTAAAAGTGAATAGTGAGGAGAGAAAAGATTTGCAGAAACATGTGAGATAGTGTGTTGTATCTAATCTCGTTTGGGAGGATCTGCATCAATAATTATTCAGTAAATGCAGGATGAATCAGATTGGGGGCCATTGGGAGGCTTTGTTTTTTCTCATAGGTGGTTCCACTTGTACTGGAACGAACAGACCAGTAGAAATGCATTGTTCCTGTACCTCAGTGATACTCTCCTTCATGAAAGCCAGGTCCTTCGCTGGTTCAGATTCAGCAGTTGTGACACAAATTTTTAGTAAGATACATATTGACTGCAATCCAACAAATATAAACTTACAAAATTTCTTGGGAAAATTACTTAAAAATTTTAGCCCAGCCCAGAGGAAGCTGTAGGACTGCCTTTGAACTTCCTGGTGCGTGGGCTGCTGGCTGAGGAGGGGAGGATAAGTGACTGCTCCGCGGCAGGATTTAGGTTAGTGTCAACCTGAGCAGTTCTGCAGAGAATGCTCTTTGCTCTACAGCGCCCTGTGTAGGCCAGCACATGGCGACGTTGCCCTGTGTCATTCGGCCCCTCTCGATTTCTTTATCATTTAGTTGTACAGCTCTAGATTATCAGCAAACTTTGTTTCTTGTTCTTGTTTTTTTTGGATTTTGGGGAAGGGTCTACAGGGTGTTCAGGGTCTCACTGCTAGAGTGGACTTGTGATCCGCTTGTTTACAGCCTCCCAGGGTTGGGATTATAGGTGTGCACCACCATGCCCCGTCTGTTGTCTCTGTCTCAGCACGCCCCAGGGGCAGGGCTGGCATGGCAGGCCCAGGATTGAACCCCACAGCCCCTGTTCCTGCTTTAATCCCCTGAGCTATTTGGCCGGCCCTCAGCAAACTTTATTTCTAGCCCTCCGCTTAAATCACCCGGCAAATCACCTTAATCTGCTTTTAATAAACCCTTTCTTGTGACAAATTGAGTTGTATATTTTTCTATTTTGTGCATAGTCTGAAAGAGCTGTTGTGGAACTTTGTGGCCGTGGTTTTGCCCTGACTAATCACAAATGTTCATTTTCAAGTGGCAGGACCGCTTTTCAGATGAGTCGGGATGTGTCCATCCAGCTTCCCCGGCCTGATCAGAACGTGGCAAGAAGTCGAAGCAAGACTTACCCTAAGAGAGCAGCACAGACGCAGCCAACTGGTAAGGCACAAGGCCCCCAAGGGTTCTAAGCGGCCGTGTATTTTTTTCAGGCTGATAGTGTAGGTGGTACTCAAGTGGTAACTGAAGACATCGAGTGTTTTTATTCTTAATACTAGAATTTTAAATTTGTCCTTGGAAATACCTAAATAATATTTCATTATTAGCAATTAGATAGTCATTTGCATCACTTATGGCCTGAGAAATGACTGCACTTTCTTTTTGAAAGAGTTTTATTTCAAATAAAATCTCAATTGAATACTTGGTTTGGTGTATCTAAAATTGAAATCTAAACTGTTACTATAAGTCTTTTTATTTAAAAAAAAAAAGCAGCACTGTTGACACGACATTATTTGTACAGAATCCAGTGGATTTTTCATTTTTTTATCTTTTATTAGGAAAAATAATATATAGGAAGTCAAAGCACATGTACAGGTATGTGAAGGTATACCTGCGCACAAAGGGCAAATACACAAAAAGTGTAAAATAACCAAAATCTATGAATGTCCTTCATGGGAATTTGCCCGATGATTTTCTTACCTTCTCATCCTTCTAGTCAGAGGAAAGCCCTGCTTAACTTGTGATAATAATTTCTTATTTTTCATTATAATTTTTGTTAGTTTGCCTGTTTTTAATATTGTATGAATGAGTTGTGGTATCTATGGTGAATGAGTCTTTTACGTCTTGGTTCTTTTTTATTTTTATAATGTACTGAGTACATTTATTTTTCTTGCTGTATATATTCTAGTATTCATCAATTCATTCTATTACTGGTGGACGTTTGGCTTATTCAGAGTTTTTTGTTTCTGATTTAGAGTATTTCTGTAATAACACCAGCTAATCAGTGAGTTTAATCTGAAGTTGAAGCTTGAAGCTCAAAATTCTGTCTGGTACAGAATGGTACAGTAAGGCGATGTGCTAACTTGGGTCTATGGTGTCCTTGTCTAAAACCCTTGAGAGCCCTAACATAGTAATATCTCGAGATGCACAATGACCCTGTGTAAGGAGGTAAGGCAAAGAGTGTGTGCCTACTCACAGATGAGAAAGACGTTTTCCCAGCTGCTACACGGAGTTAGGACTGGGACAGCGGCCCAGGTCTTATAGGTCTTTGGCACATTGTGTGAAGCAAATGGAATTTTAATTATAGTAATTATCATCATGTGGAAATTGACATTGCTCTATGATATCTGTAGTTTAATATGCATGCTAAACCTATGACGAAAGTATGTGTATCTGTCCCACCATTCTTGGTGTGTGAATGACACCTATCATTTTTAAAATCAAATTAAATCTGATTCTAGGTCCCCTCCTGTCATTGGGCTGTGATTAAGTAATTCTTTTTGATTGTCTGCAGTGGAAAAAATAAACCGTGACCTAAGTTTGCAATAGATCATCTTGTCATGTCAGTATCAGTGTTACCTCCATTTGGTTGGGAGGAAACTAAGGGTTCAAAGACAGTTTGATCAAGAGTACTGTGGAGCAGGAGCAGGTCCAGTTTACAGCAGTTACCTCTGGTCTGAGCATAGGGAGATATAATGCACTTGTACACAGTAAGATAAGATATGTGAAGTAGATTTATTACTTGCAGTTTGGTGGTAGCAAGGGACAGGAGACTAGAATCCTTGGAACCCTAGGGGTGGGGTGGGGCCGGGCTTGGTAAAGTCAGGATTGAGTGTGCCTCACTTCAACTTCATCTGAGGGACCCCAGAATGCTGGGGGTTACAGACCTAAGAGCCATGTGATTTATTGGACTATAAGCTTTCAAGGGAGAGAGGAACAGTGTCTGGTCCATCCTAACTCAGGGTGTGACGTTCCCAAGAGGGACAGAAACAAAGGCTGGAGCATTTAGGCAGTTCCTCCTTCTCCCCAGGTATAGAATTTCCAGTACATTTTATAGTTATTCTTAAGAACGGCAAACAAGGAACGCTGGGTCAGTTCTAACACCTAGTTTTAAGCTTTATCTTAATGTTTTGTAATTCCAGTTGAACAGTGGTTCAACTGTTCTGTGGTTACAGTAAGCAAATTTTAAATCCTGTAGTATTTCTGAAATACCATGTGTGCCCTATAAAATTTTTCAGAGACCAGCTGAGGCTGTCAAATGCTTTCACTGGTGCAGCTCAGCATTTCATTCTGCTATGATGCAGGAATCACATGTACAAACCTGTGCAGTTTCCCCCTTTGTTCCTCTTCCTGTACTCTTATGAAAATATCTCTCCTCTCCTTGAGCCAGGCTTTCTAGAAGTCTGAATACTAGAAGCATTGCTGAGGGACAGACTTTCTGTTTTTCTAATGGCTTACATAGATCCAGCTAAGTGCAGGCTGCGCAGGGGGTTCTGGGGCTGTATTGTATCCACCTGACCCCGTCTGAGGCCTGCCTCCCAGCATTATGTGGATATCTTATTTTATACAAGGGATTGAACCCAGGGCCTCCTCTCTGGGCCACATCCAGGCCTCTTTACTTTCAAGAGTAAACACAGGGTTTTGCTAAGTTCTAGAGTAGGTTTTTAATCCTCCTACCTCAGCCACCTGGCATTACAGGTGTGCGCCATCGCACCTGGCTGTGTGGTGCTCGAAAGTGTAGCCTGTGTTGTACATTTATCATTACAAAGACATATGATTGCTTTTATGAACTTAGAAAACTTAGAGCCTTTCCTCCCAGAAAGGAAAAGCCCTTTTACGGTCAATTCCATCTCCTCGTAGTAGCACTGTGTTATTATAGCCCTTTAGGCATTTGTATATAGTTTCCACAAAGGTGATGTAATATTTTGTAACCTGCTTACTTATGTAATGTGTTATAGATATATCCTACATCTTTAAATGCTCCTTTATAGCATCATTTTAATGTCTGTATGATATTTTGCTCTATGAATGTGTATATATATATGACAGTTTATTCAATCAGTCTTTAATTCTTTGGTATGTAAACTGTTTCAAAATTGGAATACTATAAAGTGAACACCTTGGTAGCAATATCCTTAGGCATGTATGACAGTATTACATTTGTATATTTTATTAACGTATATATGTATGGTGAGCAGCCATCATCTCTATTCTAAAAAGGGTAATTTAAGTAGTGCTTTGTTGAAATACTCAGACTTTGCTATGAGCAGGTTTCACGTTGCCTTTGGATGTGTTTAGTTTGACTTTTTATGGTGTGTCCTGGGGACCAGCAGCCGACCTCCCGTGGTGGAGTGACCATCCTGGGAAGCCAGAGGACCTCCTAGTCGATGCGAGCATCCAGGGTTGTGCTTGTGCCATGGGGCAGGACTGAGTGCTATTCTGTTTTTTAAATGTTTTCTCCTTGTGTTGTCAAATGTGTCCCGCATTGCGCCTCCACTGCCCCCGGCTGGGGGACAGCCAGACTGAGCTGGCCTCCGCCGCTAGGCTGACTTGGGCCAGAGTCCTTGAGGAAGGGCCTCTGGCCCTCACATGGCCAGTCGCTGCAGGGCTTCCGTCCC
Organism: Ctenomys sociabilis; assembly: GCA_004027165.1. NCBI lineage: Eukaryota > Metazoa > Chordata > Mammalia > Rodentia > Ctenomyidae > Ctenomys > Ctenomys sociabilis. The sequence goes on along the minus strand of PVKA01005374.1, from coordinate 6,550 downwards.
AGGCTGCCTATGCAAGCCAGTGAGGCCTCGCAGAACTGGGCCCTCGATGCGATGCTGCTCTGAGAGTGGGAGAGAGGAGGGGACTCTGTCCGGCTCTGGGCTGGCCCGCTGGAGACCACCCTGCACCGCCACTTCCTCTTTCTCCTGTGCTGGCTGCTCCACAGGAGCCTTGCTCATAGAAACCTTAGCTCCTGGGACTCTTGCTGGGCAGGAAAGAGATGATAGCTTTTTTTTTTTTTTTTTTTTGTGGAACCGGGGATTGAACTCAGGCCCTTGCGCTTGCCAGGGAAGCCCTTATTCACTCAGCCATCTCCTCAGTCCCTGATAGCTCTTGATAAAACGGTTTTGCTAGGCTGGACACATAGCTCAGTAGTGCAGTGCTCATCTAGCGCGTGTGAGGCCCTGTGTTTGATCTCCAGCATGACCAAAACAAAAACACAAAAAAATGTTCATAAAACTTTCTTACTGGACAACAAAAATATTACCTGGCCACAGCTACTTACATATTTATGTTAAAATTTTGAGTATTAAAATGAAAGAAAGCTGATTTTTAGCAATATTTTACAGATATTTTTTTATTTTTATTTTTATTATTTCTTTATTTTTAGCAGTTTCAAAACACAGAAAAGTATTTGTCACATTATTTTGTATTTGGAAGAAATGAAGTTAGCGTTTTAAGAGGACAGTGTTCTTTTACTGTGATAAAGCTTGCTATTAGTTTTTTGGATCAGAGTCTGTTTTAAGATTTTCTCTACAGTTTAGAACTACAGGTTTTGGAATTAGCAGTATGATTTCTCAACACTCATTTAATGGTTAAGTATCATGGAAAACAAGTTATAATACAAAAGAAAGTTTTCCTTTTGTTAGTTTGTATCAGTAACTTATACTGCATGACTTTGTACTTTTAAGGATTTTATTTTGTGTCTTCTGAAGTTAAAGTAATTCAACATACCCAGACCACTATTCCCTTTAATCTGCATCTCAGTTTTAAGTTTAAAAGTCTTTTATTCACCTCTCAGTTGGAAATTATAAATGCCAGGGAGCTAATAAGCCATTGTGTTCAGGATCTGCAAAGTTTGGGCTTTGGCGTTGCTATGAGGAAGTAAGGACATTCCAGCCGGGAGCCTTGCACCCAGGGCTCGGCCCCCAGAGCAGCCTGCCAGGACATTCCTGAACAACTGCCTCCTTGCTCTGAAGTAGTGGGAGGGAGATGGCAGGTGAGAAAAGTATGTGTCTGTACAGAGTTTTCTACCAGGAGTTCTTGACAGCTCATCTAAGTAAGTGCTTGTAGAGAGTCACAACTATAAAAAGGCAATAAAGATAAGACTATTTAGACAACACCCATAATTAGCTGTGGAGAAAATAATGGGTGGAGCCAGTGCTGGCAAGTAAACAATGCTGTGATTGTCTGATGCATTTTAGGCATTTTAAATTCTTAGAAGTAGTCCACTGGTGGACACAGAAGTTAATACTGCAGCAGCATCTTTGAACTATGGAAAAGTAAGACAGGGTGGCATTTTGGCAGTGCCATTCTGGCTCTGCGGATGAGCCAGGAGCACCGTGTCTGGAGGGACCCCAACGTAAGTCCTCAGAGAGGACAGTCTGTACAAACAGACGGCCACTGCTTGAACCAAGCCAGTTGTTTCTGTTGAGGAGAGTAAATTCAGTGTTGATGAATCTTCCTGTGTTTCAAGAGAAGGACAAGGTCTAGATGCTTATAGGAACTTTCTAGAATTTAAAATAATTGTCTGCTAACTTCATTTAAAAATTTAAAAAAATCCTTGTTTAGTGAAATGTCTGAGGGATTTCGCTTGTGGGTGCCTCTTAGGAATCCCTGCTCGATAAAGGGGGCAGAAAGGCTGACGCCCTTGTGCTGAGACATGTCTGTACCTACCCTGGGCTTAGTGGACTGCTCTCGCATCCTTTGTGAGCATGACATTTGCTTCAGCACACCACAGTGTGTACATGGGTACTTGGTAGTTACTGAGTTAGTCAGAGTGTGTCGGTGTAGTGTATAGCTCTGGACCGCACTGCAAATGATTCACCTGGGGGTAGCTGACCAGTTTCTCTGTTGTTGACTGAGGTGGGTGAAATCAATGTGTGAGAGAGGCAGAGAAATGCTTTGATATATTGAAGTACAGTTTCATCTGGTGCGGTATAGCTGTGGGCTGCTGAGAAATAATCATATCAGGAAAGCAAGTAATATCATTTATGGGATACTTCCAGTGATTGGTACCTGGTGTCAGGTGTGAGTCAGCAGGTGCCCAGCTTAGCTTGTGACAATTGGATCTTGTTTTGTTAAGCCAGAGGAAAGGCAAGCTGGGTGACTAGAGACTGGTGCACCTGACCAGGGCAGTATGGGTCTGGTAACTCTGGGAAGGTGGAGCCCCCCGGGTTCCATTTCAGTAGCCCACTGTGCTAAATGGGTTGTAGTATCAGGGCACTTAGTAGCTTGAACCTGTTTCTTCATCTGTCAAATGTGAGTGGAGTGGGAAGTGAGCTCAGCGTTGGTAGGGGCTTGGTACACCTTTGTTTTCCTCTCCTAAAATAAAATGATTTCTTTCTGTGCATAATTGGAGCCAGTCAGTGACTCTGCCCTTCTCTGTCTGAGTTATATTAGTGACAGAGTCACCTTTCTGGGAAAGGACAAGATGACCATGTTAAGGAGCTGGGGGTTTTTGAGCATGAGGGCTAGTAAGGAATTCAAGTGGTCAAGCGTAGTGAACAGGGCTTGGGAAGGAAATTTGGTGCCTCTGCTGTATTCTGGGGCATTACTGTAAGCAGGGCGTGAGGGAGACGTGTGGGTCTAAGCCCACTGTGCGTGTAGGTTGTTTCGCTCTGCTGCTCTGCAGATCTGAGTGCCCAGGGCAGCTGTGGGGAGAGCAGTGTGAATAGCACAGTGTGGGGTCCTCTTCCTCAGTGGGTTCCTACTTTTTAGAGTAGCCTTTAGTCTAAAATGTTTGTTAAAATGAGCTAATAAAAAACATTAAATTTACTATTTCCACCATCTTAAGTTTGGTAGCATTAAACATGTTCTTGTTTTGATCTCTACAACATTTTTATCTTATAATACCAAAATTCAGTATCCTCTAAACATTAATTCGCCTCCCCTCCTGGTTACCACCTGTTTTCTGTCACTCTGGCTCCCCCCCCCCCCCACACACACACACATTCCTTGTACTCCTTGTCCCCAGCCCTTGTGGCATTGTCTGTGGCTGGGGGTTGTGAACAAGCTTCATCCCGTGTGCTCGAGATAGCGAGCAGAGTGTGTGCCAGTCTTAAAGTTCACCCAGTTAATCATTCTGGCCTCAGAGCAGGGTAGACTTACCTATTTGCGGTAATTAGTTGCCAGTCCTACCTGAGTATATTTTTCTCATGTCAGGCAGACAATAGAAACAAGAGAGGACAAAGAAAGGGGAAAACCTGACGGGCTCGAGGGGGAAGCAAAGTCATTGAAGGAGGAGGTCACAGAAGTTAGGGCTGTGGAGCAAGGATTTCACAAGTAGGTTTCCAACCTCTGTGTTGGTCCAGAAAGATTTTAGATAAACAGCTTTACTTCTGGATATTTTGCTGTGTTCTTATCACAGGGACTCGAAACTACGTAGGTATCGAACAGTAGGAAACTGTAATGAAATAATGCACATCCACTGCAGTACATCTGCGTGCAGTACGTCACTCTTAAGAGAAATCTGAGAGCAGAATTTCAGCTTGTGTTGCTCTGATTCCATAGCCACAGGCCAGAAAGGCCAGGGTCTGTGAAGAGCCCACCAAGGGAGAGGAATGTGGATAAGTCATGGTCCTTCAGCATTATGCTTGTTTAGTGTCTCACTTTATACTAGACATTCTACAGATGATATCTTACCCATTTCTTTTAAAAGGTGCTGTGACAACCAGAGCTCTGGGTAGGAAGCAGAAGATGGGACTGATTTAGATTACAAAGCTTGGGTTTGAACCCAAGTCAATTGAAATCTGCATTGTACAAAGGAATAACTACAAATAAATATAATAAATTTGTAAGTGTTGAGAAGAAGGGATCTCCAAGGTGTAGTATATGGGGGGATAGAAGAAATTAATATTATTTCTCATCCAAGTGAATTAGAGCAAAGCATTTGGGCCAAGAGCTATTATTACATGAGCAGTTGTAAAGATATTTCTAGAAAGCTTCAGGGACATTGTGATTGTGGCTCTTCTTTTTAAAAGGTGACACATGAACATGAGGTAATGTCCTGAGCTGTGGTCCAAATCTTTAGCTTTCTTTCCTCATCATCCAGAATGTAAGAATCCTGCTCTGAGGGAGGCTGAGGTCTCAGCTTGCAGGTTTATGTAAGCCTGAGTGTAGTAGTTTTAGTATTGCAGTACTGATACTACAGTATCCATGCAGTACTGATCCTGCCTTGCAAGGGCTGCCGTGCAGTCATGGTGGATAGATCGGTGGATCCTGGCAGTGTATAATCTGCTCCTGTTGTACAAAAGACCACCAACCCAGTATGTATGTGATAAGAACACATACAAATACACTTACAGGCAGACTGAGTTGTGAAGTAGTAATGCTGGCTTTGGGAGGGTTTCTGAGAGAACGAGGACTGCAAGCAGGAGAGATACTTGCTTATGCTTCACTTTCCTTCCATAATTTTAAAAAGTCCCCATAGATAATTGTCAGGAATGCATTAAGTGTACAGAGCAGTTTCAAAAGTACATTCAAGTTTTCAAAAGAGATCATTTTAAAAGACTCAACTGATGACACTGATACTACACTAAGAAGCATGGAATGTGATTTATAGAAAACACAATGGCGCCATTCCAGACAGATCACACAAAATTCACATGTTAGGAATTTCTCAGATACAGCCAAAGTCTTCAAGGCGATGGGCGTAAGACACATTTATATTCACATATCAGTGTATATATTCATCCAGGGAGAAAGTGTAGATGGTTGCAGGAGGCTCCTCCAGTCAGAAAATGCTTTGTTTCAAAGGTGTAAGACTCCAAGTCCTTTAGAATGTGAGGAAGCAGAAGAGAGTCACTTTGTGTCACAGGTAAGGACACTGAAGAGGGATGTGGTGAACTACTTTGCAAATTTTGTAGTGGTGCAACGGGTATTGGGAGAGGAATCACTAGGCACTGAGAAATGTTAGGAAACAATAAGGGTGACAAGGCTGAGGAAGGCGAGGTAAAGGTCTGCACTCTTGTGGGGCCTTTGTGGATCATGGCAGGTTTGTGTTCATTTCCTCTGAGTCAGCTGAGGAAGGGGAAGGAAGAAATTAATATTTCTCATCCAAGTGAATTAGAGTAGAGCGTTTGTTTGGGCCAAGAGCTATTACATGGGTGGTTGTGGAGACATTTGTAGAAAGCTTCAGGGAGACTGTGATTGTGGCTTCTCTTTTTAAAGGTGACACATGAACATTAGGTAATATCCTGAGCTGTGCACATCTGTAGTTTTCCTTCCTCATCACCCAGAAATGTAAGAATCCTGCTCTGAGGGAGACTGAGGAGTTGGCTCGCAATTTATGTGAGCCTGAGTACTGCAGTATCAGTGCAGTACTGATATGGGCTGCCGTGCAGTCGTGAGGGAAGAACAAAGAGGGTGAAGTTGTACTTGATGTGAGTAGACCAGAATTTCTACTTGAACTTGGCTGCGACCTGTGACATATCACTTGGCATTCTTTTTTTTCTTTTAGGGAAGGGTGTGCAGGGTGTTCAGGGTCTCACTACTAGATCGGACTCATAGTGATCCACATGCTTACAGCCTCCCAAGAGCTGGGATTAAAGGCACATGCCACCATGCCCAGTCTCAATTGCCATCTCAGCCGCCCCAGGGGCGAGGTTGGCATGGCAGGTCCAGGGCTTGAACCCCCTGCCCCTGCACCTGCTTGCAAGCACTTTAATCCTCTGAGCTATTTAGCTGGCCCTTCCACTTGGCCTTCTAAGGCGTCATCCCGTTAAAATAAAGGAGTTGGGTGTGTAAACTTTAAAGATAATTTTTCTTCCTAAAATTCTCTCTGGTGTACTTATTACAGAGCTGAAAGGATCAAATATGAAAAAAGATACAAGCCAGGGGTGATGATACAGGCCTGGGAGACCAGCACTCTGAGAGGCTGAAGCAGGAGTGTTACAATTTTTTTTTTTAGGAGTATTATAAATTAAAGCCTTGTTTCATGAACTGAGACCCTGTTTCAAAAATATAAAATAGAAAGGAGGGGCTGTTGGAGATGTTGCTCAGTGTGAAGGCTCTGAGCCAAATCTTCAATACTGAGAAAAACACAGAGGAAAGACACACACACATACACACACACACACACACAGAAAGAGAGAGAGAGAGACAGACAGACAGACAGACACACACACACAAAATTTTTTTTTTTTCCATTTATTTTTATTTTATTGAAATACAAATGTCAATCAGACAGTTTCAAAACACCATAACCATACAGAGTCGATGAAATAATACATTGCAAACTGTTTTCATACTGTTTTGGTATTGTACAAGGTGCATACATGATATTATATTTACAGGTATTTATGTAGCTGAATTATATCACAGATTCAATAA
>PVKA01005373.1:0-91053 GCA_004027165.1 Ctenomys sociabilis | reverse complement strand
AGAACTACAGGCCAATCTCACTCATGAACATAGATGCAAAAATACTCAACAAAATCCTGGCAAATAGAATACAGCAAATCATCAAGAAGATCATACACCATGACCAGGTAGGATTCATCCCAGGGATGCAAGGATGGTTCAATATTCGAAAATCTATAAATGTAATACACTATATTAATAGACTGAAATCTAAAAACCATATGATCATCACAATTGATGCAGAGAAAGCCTTTGACAAAGTCCAACACTCATTCATGTTCAAGGTCCTACAGAAAATTGGAATAGATGGACTCTATCTTAACTTGATAAAAGCCATCCATGACAACCCAAAAGCTCATATGATCCTAAATGGGGAAAAACTGAAATCTTTTACTCTTAAATCAGGTACAAGACAATGATGTCCTCTATCACCCCTCCTATACAATATAGTCTTGGAATCCTTAGCAAGAGCCATTAGAAAAGAGGGAGAAATAAAGGGAATAAGAATAGGAAATGAAGAAGTTAAATTATCACTATTTGCAGACAACATGATACTTTACTTGGAAGACCCCAAAAATTCCAACAAGAACCTACTAGAACTGATAGGGAAATTCAGTAGCATAGCAGGATACAAAATCAATACGCAGAAGTCAATAGCATTCCTCTATACAGATAACAAACACACTGAAAGGGAAACTATAGAAACAATATCTTTCACAATAGCACCGCGGAAAATGAAATACCTTGGGATTCACTTAACCAAGGAAGTCAAAGATCTTTTTACGGAAAATCACAACACCCTAAGAGATTATAGAGGATTTCAGAAAATGGAAAGATATTCCATGCTCCTGGATAGGAAGAACCAACATCGTGAAGATGGCCATACTCCCAAAATTGCTATACAGATTTAATGCAATCCCTATCAAACTGCCACCAACATACCTCCCAGATATAGAGAAATCAATCCTAAAATTTATTTGGAACCACAGAGGACCTAGAGTAGCAAAGGCAATATTGACCAATAAAGACAAGGCAGGAGGCATCAAAATTCCTGACTTGAAATTATACTACAAAGCCACTATGATAAAATCAACATGGTATTGGCAACAAAATAGACCTGAGGATCAATGGAATCGATTAGAAGATGCAGAGGCATCTACGAAAACACTCAGCCATCTTATCTTCGACAAAGGGGTGACACAAGCTCACTGGAACAAAGATAGCCTCTTTAACAAACGGTGCTGGCAATCATGGCTTTCTACATGCCGAAAACTAAAACTTGACCCAGCTCTATCACCATGCACTAAGTTAAAGTCAAAATGGTTTAAAGATCTAAACGTTAAAACAGAAACACTCAATCTCCTGGAAGAGAAAGTAGGAGGAATTCTTGAAGACATAGGGGTAGGTAAAGAGTTCATGAAAAGGAAAAAGTCCTCCCAAAATCATTTCTAGAGGCAAGTATAATAGTCATTCCAAAACCAGGGAGAGACACAACCATGCACGGGAAGCTCTTGAAAGAATCAACAAATGGGATCAACTCTTCTTAAGGAGCTTCTGCATGTCAAAAGAAATTGTCAACAGAGTGAAAAGACAACCCACAAACTTTGAAAAAATCCTAACTAATAAGCAATCAGACAGAGGACTACTGTCTAGAATTTATAAAGAACTAAGCTATAACAGGGCCCTCAAATTTAAAGACCCAATTCAGAAATGGGCATCTGAGATGAATACACACTTCTCAGAGGACAAAATTAAAGAAGCGAATAAATATATGAAAAATGCTCCATGTCGCTAGCCATTCGTGAAATGCAAATAAAAACAACACTGAGATATCATCTCACTCCAGAAAGAATGGCTATCATAAGGAAATCAACCAACAACAAATGTTGGAGAGGTTGTGGGGAAAAGGGAACACTTCTCCACTGCTGGTGGGAATGTAGACTGGTACAACCATTGTGGAGGTCAGTGTGGAGACTCCTCAAAACAGTAGGACTAGAAATCCCATTCAAGCCGGCTATCCCCCTACTGGGAATTTTCCTAGAGGAACTGAATACATTATATCATAGTGCTATATGTGTACCTATGTTTATAACAGCACAATGTGTGATAGAAAAACTTGGAAACAACCAAGATGTCCATCACATGAGGAATGGTTGAAAGAGATGTGGTATTTCTATATAATGGAGTATTACTCAGCTCTTAAGAATGATAAGTTTGAAGCATTTATACTGAAGTGGATGCCACTTGAACATATACTCATAAGTGAAATAACCCAGACACACATGTGTAAATATTGTATAGTCTCCCTAGTATAACAAGCTAAAAGCCGAAATACAAAAGGTAGCATACAAGTAAATTCAATTGAGTCAGATAAGGTAAAATGAATGGCACATGCTGCTGGATACTAATCAGCTTTTCTTCTGGATGGTTAACAACCTAAGATCACAAGTGAGAGTTGGAGAAATAGAAGAGCCACAAGGCCAGCCAACATTTTGGCCCTAGCCTTTCAAGGTCAGCGAAGACTCAGGACATAGGAGAACCTGTACTGCAATATCATGAAACTCAGGTGAGCTCCAAATTTTCTGAACAAGGAGATTATGGAGCCACAGAGTAAAGAGATTGAATTTCTAAAGTGTGCCTTGGGAGACTCACATAAAGAGAGAACTTTCTCTCAAGCTCTCACAGAGAGCAAACTGGTCAAGCATTGGCCGTGACTCATCCACATGGATGACACAGACAAAGGAACTACAGAATAATGTACAGGACTACAAGATAAACCCTGAGAGGACTTCACTGACCACGTAGGAAATATAAAGTTCATGTGTTGGTATATAAGTCTTGATCTACCTAGGTCTTAACCATCCAGCAGAAATGTATAAAAATGAAGTATACATCATGAGGCCATAATATTATGCTGAGCTGTAAATGGCTATGGTTGACAATTTCTTTGAATAACTCGCTATGGTTGTAGAATGCTGGACTGTGTTGGATTGTGGTGTTGAGTTCAAGCACCAAAGTTAGTTGAATGTCAATGGAGCGCTCACTTTTGACAGGTGTAGACAAAGGAAGGGGTGTAGAAAGAAAAAATCATGATGTGTGTGTATAGACTGTATATTTGGGATAGATAATGCTGTGCTTCTACATAATTCTATGAGAGGCAAGATCTGCACTAATGGTGGTTGGACAGGATATTATGTCGGCTTCTAGTACTACAGTCATCCACTAGGAAAATAATTATTGAATTTTTGATATAATTCATGTATAAAAAATAAGATAAGTAAGCAGCTACACTCTTAATTCACTGATAGATATCTGCTAAAATAATATTTGTAAATATAATATCATGTATGCACCTTGTACAATACCAAAATGTTATGAAAACAGTTTGCAGTGTATTAATTTATCGAATCTGTATGGTTAAGGTGTCTTGAAACTGTCTGATTGACATTTTTATTTAAATGAAATAAAAAAATAAAAAAATTAAAAATTAAAAAATAAAAAAGTCAATAGCATTCCTCTACACAGACAACAAGCACACTGAAAGGGAAATAGTAGGAACAATACCTTTTACAATAGCACTGCAGAAAATGAAATACCTTGAAATTCACTTAACCAAGGAAGTCAAAGATCTTTTTTACAGAAAATTACAACACTCTAAGAAAAGAGATTATGGAGGATTTCAGAAAATGAAAAGATATTCCATGCTCCTTGATAGGAAGAACCAACATCGTGAAGGTGGCCATACTTCCTAAATTTGCATTAGTCTCAACTGATTTAATGCAATCCCTATCAAACTGCCATCACCATACCTCCCAGACCTAGAGAAATTGGTCCTAAAATTTATTTGGAACCACAAACGTCCTAGAACAGCAGAGGCAATCTTGGCCAATAAAGACAAGGCAGGAAGCATCACAGTTCCTGACTTGAAATTACACTACAAAGCCACTGTGATAAAATCAACATGATATTGGCAACAAAAGAGACCTGAGGATCAATGGAATAGATTAGAAGATGCAGAGGCATCTATGAACACACTCAGCCAGTTGATCTTCAACAAAGGGTCCAAATGAGCTTACTGCTAGAAAGATAGCCTCTTTAACTAATGTTGCTGGAAAAACTGGCTTTCTACATGTCGAAAACTGAAACTTGACCCAGGTCTATCACTGTGCACTAAGCTAAAGTCAAAATGGATTAAAGATCTAAACATTAAAACAGAAATATTCAATTTCCTGGAAGAGAAAGTAGGAGGAACTCTCGAAGACATAGGGGTAGGTAAAGAGTTCATGAACAAACATATTCTCATGGAAAGCACTTGAAAGAATCAACAACTAGGATCAACTCTTCTTAAGGAGCTTCTGCATGTCAAAAGAATTTGCCAACAGAGTGAAAAGGCAACCCACAAATTTTGAAAAAAAAATCCTAACTAATAAGCAATCAGACAAAGGTCTGCTGTCTAAATATATAAAGAAGTAAGATATAACAGAGCCCCCAAATTTAAAGACCCAATTCAGAAGTGGTCATCTGAGATGAATACAAACTTCTCAGAGGACAAAATTAAAGGAGCGAATAAATATATGAAAAAATGCTCCAAATCACTAGCCATTCATGTAATGCAAATAAAAACAACACTGAAATACCATCTCACTCTAGAAATAATGGCTATCAAAGAAATCAACCAACAACAAATGTTGGAAAGGTTGTGGGGAAAAGGGAACATTTCTCCACTGCTGGTGGGAATGTAGACTGGTACAACCATTGTGGAGATCAGTGTGGAGACTCCTCAAAAGAGTAGGACTGGAAATCCCATTCAAACCGGCTATTCCCCTACTGGGAATTTTCCCAGAGGAACTGAAAACATTATATCATAGTGATATGTGTGTACCTATGTTTATAGCAGCACAATTTGTGATAGCAAAATCTTGGAAACACCCAAGATGTCTGTCACATGAGGAATGGTTGAAAAAGATATGGCATTTCTCTATAATGGAGTATTACTCAGCTATAACGAATGATAAACTTGAAGCACTTATATTGAAGTGATGCCACTTGAACATATACTCATAAGTGAAATAAACCAGACACACATGTGCAAATATCGTATAGTCTCCCTAGTATAAGAAGTCAAAAGAAGAAATGCAAATAGAAATGTGCAACAACAACTAAAAGCAATTGAGTCAGATAGTTAGGGCAAAATGAATGGCATATGCTTCACGATACTAACCAGCTTCTCTTCTGGATGGTTAACAACCTACATTCACAAATCAAAATTGGAGAAATAGAAGAGCCACAAGGCCAGCCAAAATTGCGGTCCTAGCCTTTCAAGGTCAGTGAAGATTCAGGGCGTAGGAGAACCTGTACTGTAACATCGTGAAACTCAGTTGTGCCCCAAACTTTCTGATCAAGGAGATTATGGAACCACACAGGAAAGAGATTGATGATGTGCAGTGTGCCTTGGAAGAGTCACATGGAGAGAAAACTTTCTCTCAGGCTCTCATAGAGAGCAAACTGGTCAAACATTGGCTGTGACTCATCTGCATGAATGACACAGACAAAGGATCTACAGAGTAAGGTACTGGATTACAAATAAACCCTGAGGGGACTTCACTGACTTCATCAGAAACAAAAGCTAAATCTTTTGGTATATAAGTCTTGGTCTCTCTTGGTCTTGATTATCCAGCCGAAAAGTATAAAAATGAAGTATATAGCATGTGGCCATAATAGTAAGTTGAGCTGTAAATGGCTATAGTCAACAACTTCTTAAGATAACTCACTATTTTTGTGGAATGCTGGACTGTGTTGGATTGTGTTGCTGAGTTCAGGGACCTAAATTGGTTTAATGACAATGGAGTGTTCATCTTTGACAGGTCTAGACAAAAAAAGAGGGATACAAAGGAAGAATCATGATGTGTTTGTATAAACAGTACAGTTAGGATAAATATCCCGTGCTTCTGCATAGTTTTATAAGAAGCAAGATTTTCACTAATAGTGGTTGGACAAGATGTTAAGATGCCTTCTAGGGCTATGGTCAAACACTAGGGAGATAGTAAGGTTGAAAGTATTAATTATTGAATCTATAATATAATTCAGCTATAAAAAATAAGATAAGTATATAGCTACACTCTCTTCATTCACTGATAAGAGACATCTGCTATAATAATGTCTGTAAGTATAATATCATGTATGCACCTTGTATGACAGCAAAACACTATGAAAACATTTTGCAATGTATTAATTTATCGAATCTGTCCTGTTACTTCGTCTTGAAACTGTCTCATTGCTATTTGTTCTTCAATAAAAATAATAATAATAATAATAATGAAAAGAGAAATGATTCAATGTCTCTGAAAATTAGCTTACCGCATAAAATACAATAGCAATAAATACAAGATTTTGAATTTTAATGGACCAAAATTATATTTCCCGTAATTTAATTTTGTACACTGGTTTTGTGAATTAAGTAAAATATAGCCAAGGAAGGTAGTTCAGCAGCTTGGTAAGTGTCTGCCTCAATTAAGTAAAATAGCACTTTGTTCACAACTTGCTTTAAATTAAGATACAGTATATGTGAGATTATCTTTGTAAAGGGTTTAATTTTAGATGAAATTCTTACCATTCTAGGAATCATAGGTATATACAGTGGCAAAAGTTGTAATTTTCAGCTCTTTAAATTTAAGAGGTTAAACAAATAATGTAATTTTAAACAATAAAATAAAAACAGCCATGGGTTTGGGGGGGACCTGAGTGACTAGGACTCCCGGCTATACCTGACTTCAGGTCACCCTAAGCACAAACTCACCTAGGGCCTGTGCTGGAAATGAACAGCAGAAAACTTGAGCTCTTTCTTTGCTCTGTATTCTAGCAAATTGAGAATAGCTAAAAGGGAGATTATTTTTTATTATGAAAATTCAGTAACTCTCAAAGTGAAAGGCTGTCTAGTAAAATGGGATTAGAGAACTTCTAGGATTTGAAACTAAAGGGAAGATTTCCCCTGGACTGAAGCCTATCTGCTCCTTAAAGGTAAATCTGATTGAGATACAGGCAGATAACTGGAAATAAGTGGAGATCTATTTAGGTGTATTGGTTTGTCTACTTCATGTAGATTGGCCTTGTAAATTGAATGTATCTTTCACTATGTGCAGCTGAGGCAGACAGAACAGAGGAAGAAGAGAGAAGAGAAAATAGAAGAAGGGGTAAAGAAGAAGATGAAGAAAAGGGAGGAATAGAACAGAGAGAAAAGTAAATTAGACTGAATGAGGGGGAAAGAAAGAGAATAGCGAGTTGGGTTACAGGTAATTTAGGGAGCAAAGAAACAATTGCTATTCTTAATAGGCTATTGGCCCAGCACAGCCAGGTTCTTAAGGTTTCACCAATGAGATAAGTTACTGGACTTCTCGTGACAAGGACAGTTATACTGTCCCACCTCAGGGGTATAACAGTGAACTATCTTAAAGAAGTATAAGACAAGGAAAATCTAGACTTCCTTCCCTGTACCTGGGAGGAGCGGTACTGAAAAGCGAGAAGAGTCTGACATACCCCAAAGGGTTCCTTTTATTTTTTCTCTTGGGGCTTCTTTAAACATCATACACCCAGCCAGTTTTATCACGACACACCACCTCTGCTCTGGGGGGTGTTCGCTTTGGCTGTGGCAACCTTCAGTCCCAGGCCTGTCTTGAATGATTCCTGTCTGCAGCTCTGCTGGATGGCAGTGCACCTCTGTACCATCTCCATGAGGAACCCCCTTCTCTACTATAAGCAACTCCTCCAGGCCCTTCGCACTCCACCTGCTGATATAGCAGGGAAGCAAAAGATTAGGGGAAAAGCATAGGAAAGATCAGCTCAATCTTAGAGTTGCCTTAACCTCTGTCTTTTTAATTTAAATTAAATATATTTAAATGAAATTAATTTTATTGATGCATTTTAGATATACATAATGATAACATTCATCGTAGGGAATTTGTACCTATGCATGATATATCTTAATTCTTTTTTTTTTACATTATCCTTCCCTCTCTTCAACTTTTCCCCTCCTTATTTACAAAAGCTTTGTTTCCTTCTATTGTTTTTTCTTTTCCCTTCTTCCTCCAGTCCTTCCCTACTTCCTCCCTCCCATTTGAACACTTTCTTCCTATTTCACAATATTTGTTACACATTTTGGTTCTTCTTTACCCTTTTGAGTTCTCACACTAGAGAGAAACAATGTAGTATTTAACCATCTATGTCAGATTTATTTCTCTTGAGAATATTGTCTCAAAGTTCATCATTTTAGCTATAACTGACTTAAGTTTATCCTTCTTTATGGCAGAGTAGTACACTATTATAAAACAAAACAAAACAAAAACCCCAAACAAACCATATTTTCTCTATCCATTCTGATGAACATTTGGGGTTGTAATGGTCCATACAATGTGTCAACTTGGCTGGATCACCTCTCTGGTTCCATGCCCTTGACTGTAGGGGCCCCACCCCTGGGGTGCAGAGGGCCCTCCCCAGAGTGACTCAGCTCAGAAAGGGTATATAAAGGGGTTGAGGAATGATTTGGCATTCCACTGCCTCAGAGGAACTTCAGTCTTTGCAGTCAGCTTGGACATCATCTCCTGGCTTTCAGTACAGACTCTTTGGCCTCTGGCTTGGGTCCTTCAGCTTTCCATTGCAGATTCTTCAGCTTCCATCACAGACTCCTCAACCTTCCATTGCAGACTCTTCAGCCTTCCATTGCAGACCCATTGTTGACTGATAGAGATTTACATGGAACACTGCAATGAGCGTCAGACTTTGGGACTTAATCTTTCTGTCTTGGGTGTGCAGATGCCCTCTGCACGCTTCCTCCACTTACTCTACCATTGACCATCATGAGCCAGTCTTGTAATTTTTCATGCATTTGTACATCTTGTGTTGTATCTGTTTCTTGTATAATATCTGCTCCTCTAGTAAAACCCTAACAAACATAGGAGTATTTCCAAGATTTAGCTATTATAGACTGCTCTGTGATAAACTTGGGTGTGCATGAAACTATGGTATGATGCTTATAACACTTTTGGGAAGATACCAAGAAAGGCAGGAGCTAAGTCAATGGAGCCTACAGTTTTAGTTTGTTGAGGAATCTCCACTGATGTCCCCAGTGGTTGCACCAGTCTGCACTCCCACCAACAGTGGAGAAGGGTTCCTTTTCCATAGCCCCACTAGCATTTGTCATTGGTTGATTTCTGGATAATTGCCACTCTTTCTGGGGTGAGATGGAATCTCAGTGTTGTTATATTTTGCATCTCTTGAATGACTGGTGATGCTGAACATTTTTTTCATATGTTTATTTGCCATTTGTATCTTTTTCTAGAAGCCTGAGCTACAGTGTTAAGAAGTTCTTTTGAGCTTGCTCTGTTTCTCTGATATGGGAACCCACCACTATAAATTTCCCTTACAGGACTGTTTCATTGCATCCTATAAGTTCTGGTATGTTGTTTAGGCATTATCCTTTAATCATAGAAACCGTCTAATTTCTTCTTTAGTTCTATCTGTGACCCACTGTTTCTTTCAGAGGATTTTATTTAATTTCTATGTGTTTATAAAGTTATTGTGGTTTCTTTTGCTACTGATTTCCAATTTCATTGCACTGTGGTCTGATAATATGACCACATATTATATTGAAATGGGTTAATTTCAATTCTTTGCATTTACTTAAGCATATTCCATAAGACAGTACGTGATCTACTTTGGAGAACATCCTGTGTGCAACTGAGAATGTATATGCTGATGTTGTGGAATGAAACACTGTAGATATCTATTTGTTCAAAATTCATATTTGATATTTCTTCCTGAGTTGATTCTTGTTTCTTATTTAGTTAATCTATTATTGACAGTGGGGTACTTATTCCCCCTATTATAATTGTATTGCTGCATATTTGATTTTTTTATATTCATTAATATTTGTTTTATGCTGGGCCAGATAGATGGCTCAATGGAATAAGCACTTCCCTGGCAAGTGCAAGGGCCTGAGTTCAATCCCCAGCTTTGCCAAAAAAAATTGTTCGTATGGTTGGGTTATTGGTATTTGGTGCACATATACCTTTATCTCTTTCTTTTGCATTATTCCCTTAATAAGAATGTATTGTTCTTCTTTGCTTCTCTTAATTGTCTTGAAATGAAATTTACTTTTATGCAAAATAGTTACCACTCCTGTTTTTCCAGATTCCCCTTGAAGTATTGTTTTTCATCCTTTGACTTTCAGTGTATGAATTTCTTTTTTAGTTAAATGTGCTTCTTATGTGCAGCATGTTGTTGGATCTTGTTTCTTGATCCTGTCAGTCTGTTTTGCTTTTGATTGGTGAATGGATTGCTAATGTGTGGGCGACTTATTAAACCCAGCTGAATTAAACTAGCTTGGTGCTGGGTGCAGGAGGCTGACTTGAGGATTGTTGCCAGCAGCATAAAAGGCAGAACAAAAGGTACTGTCAGAACACTATTAGGGGTGCTGTTTGGAGAAGCTGTTGGAAGTTGCTAGTTCTCCTGGGCTACTCAGCTGGGTGAGCTTTTCACGGTAGATTTCCCAATGAACTTTCAAGGTGCTTTGGTCCTCATTTTGAGCATGGCTTCCTGGCTCCAGAGAGGAAGATGGTGCACTGCTCAGCCTCAAGGAGAAGCTTATCATCCTGGCTTTCCTGATGGGAACTCAGCTTTCCTCAATCACTGGAGGAGGTCGGGACCACACTGTTGCTGAGGACGGCTATGGGACTTTTGGGAGAGCTCTGGTGCTTATCTTGAGTGTTGCTTCCTAGCTCCAGTTCAGATCCCTCAACCTGTTAGCACAGATCCTTCATCTCTATAGCATGGACTTCCTAGTTTCCACCACCGACCTTTGGGGCTTTCCAGCACAGAACTGTGGAGCTGATCTTCATGAGACTTTGTTGTGGTCTCTCGGCCTCCAGCTGGATTTGTGTGAGGCACTGTCACAAGCTCCAGATTTTCAGCTGGACTCATGCAGAATATTAGACTCCAGATCCTCAGCTGGATTCTTTAGTGTGTGGATGGATTTCCTTCACTTGTTGTAAATGATTCTGAGGTGATTCATTACAAAATAGTAGTATAAAATGTGTCCTGTACTATATTGTTCACCTTGAAAAAACCCCAAACCACAACGGAGATCATTTACATGGATGGTTGTAACTCATATGTATTGACTTTTTCTCCTTGTATTATTTTCCTTTTGTTGATTCCCTTTCTTTCCCCTCTGTTTAATCATTTATCTTGCCTGGTAGCTTCATTCTGTTGAGGTTCATGGAACTGTAGTACTCATTATCTCTTCCTAGAACATGCTTTAGACCATTTTGGAGTGCTGGTTTGGTAGTCATGAGTTTCTTCAGGTACTCTTTGTCGTGGAAGTGTGTTATTTGTCACATTGTTTTATTCTCCTTTGTACACTTCCACTTGATCTTAGCCAGAGGAATGAGAAGCGATGCTTTGTTCACTTTTGATAGAATTTTTAATCTCTTGGATGTCTGATTAATTTGTTTCATGAATTCAATTTATTTCTTATGTTGGGCGTTCATGGTTTCCATCAATTGTTCTAAGCTCCCCCTTCATCTGTATTTACTCTGAGTTCATTAAACATATTCTTTATTAGGTTCGTCATCTCTTTAGCTATCTCAGAAAGCATTTCGGATTTGCTATTTTCTTGAGCCTCATTAATCTGCTTTTTTCATTTCCACTGTTACCACTTCAGAGAGTCCAGGTCAGTGGTTTGGAGTTATTCCCCCTCATGGCCCTGAATTCGCCTTTAGCAAATTGGAAATTTGGGGTTGCATCTTGCTTCTGTGTATTTACATTTTCTCTCTAACTTTAATTCCTGGGGTGATGCTTGTTAGGTGGCTTTATTGCTAGTATCAAGAACCCTTAGAAAATGACTACTTTTCAGAGATGTCTCCCAGGAGTAGCTGCGCCTTTAGTCCACCACAGTTCAGGCTGCTTCTGATTTCCTACTGTGAGCTTGGGCCTGAGTATGCAGCGTATAACAGTCTGAGGGCCTCCTACCAGCTTAAATTCAGGTGTGCTTCTGACCTCTGTTTCTAGTGGGCTTTCATTATACACTCTTTTCTTGATCAATACATACATTTCCTTTTAGGCTTTGTTAATTGATGCCAAGCTTTGTGTTTGAGTGTATGCCTAGCATGTGTGAGGCCCTGGATTTCATCTCCAAAGTATTGCTTCTGGAAGATTTAATTGAACATCAGTTACATGGGTTGGAGTATAGCAGATGTAGACTGGAAGCATAGATAAATAAAAGGTTAATTTAGGTATATAGCAGGGCGTGGTGGCTCAGGCCTGTAATCCCAGCACTTGGGAGGTTGAGGCAGGAGGATTGTTGTGAGTTCGAAACCAGCTTGAACTACAAAGTGAGCTTAAGGCCAGCTTGAACTGCATAGTGAGAACCTGTCTCAAAAAGAAAAAAAAAATAGATATAAAGGCTAGGACCTGAAGTAAACTTTGTTTATTATGATATAAATAAATAAATAAATAAATAAATAAATAAATAAATGTGGTATATCTCAGTGGTAGATTACTTGTCCAGCATGTACCCAACCCTGGGTTCTATCCCAAGCGAAGAGAGAGATAGAGATAGACAGAGAGAGACAGAGACAGAGAAACAGAAAGATAGAGGCAGAGAGACAGATACACAGAGAGAGAGAGAAAGAAAGAAAGAAGAGGTGGGAGATAGAGAAGAGGAGGAGGAAGAGGAAGAAAAAAAGAAGGGAAGGAAAAGGAGGAAGCCATGAGAGGAGAAGAGAGTGTGACAGAGAATATGACAGAGAGGAAGTAATTTGACACATAATCAAATGACATTTGTCTGACCATTGACATGACTTAGAATAAGAAGGAAAGGAAGGAATAAAATACAGCTTAAGGATTTGCATATAAATTACCTAACAATGGAACCAGAAACATACAAAAGATAAATTACTAAGGGGTGGCAATAAGAGGGCTAAATTCCGTTCAACTTTAATTTCAACTATGAAGTGCTGGAAATATCAGTAGAATGTGCATCATTCTTTTTCCGTTCATTTCTAAACAGAAATAAGCCAGGCGGCTGCAGATGCTTTGTTTATTCAGGTGGTGGCTGACTTGGGCGCAAAGGCTACAAACTATCAGCCTGCACAGTAGCTCTAATTCCAGATTTATAGGCTGATAATTTTGTTTGGCAAAAACAGTATTTTTAAATTTGATTTTGAATGTCTTGTAAATTTTATTTTGAATGTTTTTAAATGTCTTTTGAAAGTCTGGTACAGCATGATCTCTGGCAAATTATAGGCTCCACAACTCCATATGTCTAGGAAGATTGAAGTGTGGCTCCTGAAGGAAAGAAAGAAAATATAATCAAGTGCAGTGCATAAGAGAATAAACTCTGGCTACAGTTTGCCTGTGCTGGAATCCCCACTCCGCCCCCAGATTTGTGTGACCCCTGACAAGTTACTTAGCGGGCAGCGGAAGTCACTAGGATTCTTCCCAAGATGGTAAATTTAGTGTTCAGTAAGATGTTAACTGTTTTCACTGTTATAGCTTGCTAAAGCCACAAAAGAAAAGAGAATCTAGTACTAAATCTTAAACATTTCCTAAATAGAGATTGAGAGGCAAATAGAGATTCCCCAGGGGAAGTGAGAAGGAACAGATGCAGAATGGAGAAGGAGGTGGCAAAGTACATAGGTATCTTGAGATTGTATGATGATGTGATATCCAGAAAGCTTATATTGGATGTCCATTGTCAGAGAGGATTTTTGCCTGTATCGTCTTAGGTTCAGGGTTTGGGACCTATGAATGAAACTGACGAAAGATAGGCCAACCAGAGATGTGATAAAATTTAATTATAAGATGTGCAGAAATTAAGAAAAATGTAGTTCAAAGAGTTGGCTAAATTTGAGACTTTGAGTAAGGGAAAGACGGATGGAGAAAGGACACTCAGGAGAAAAGAAATGACTTGTAGGAAAGGTGAATGGGCTCTTAGAAGAAAATATGGGATATAGGACAATTTTGTGACAATGCCTGTTTAGGTCACCAGTGATAAGAATCAGCCCTCTGGGTTAAATTCCTTGGAGAAGGGATTTATTAAGGTCTTTTGGGGGTGTTACTTTTAAGCAGATAAGCAAGTTCAGAAAAAGCTTATTTTTTAATGCCTTCAAAGTAATTTTTATGCCACAGTGGCATATTCTAGACTCAGTCACTTGTGTTTTATTAAAATTTTAAAAATTTAAAAAGGAACTCTTGATAATGATAAAAAGGATATGAGACTGAAATTTTTAATCTTTTCAATAGTTTCTATGGGAGAGCCAACAGTTACAAGCTGGCCCCTGAAATGATTCTAGAACTATTATAAGAAGTAAGTGGACATGACTCATTCTTATCCCACCATTATTCTTTAAAATTTTCTTTAAATTAAAAAAAAGTAGCAGGGAACTACTATAGTCACAACCTCAAGCTAGAAAGCTTCTAGTCAGACAGCATGTCATGAGGAGCTTGCAAAGTTTCCTTACTACAAAGAAAGATTCTAGAATTTCCTAGAAAATATATTGAAATATTCTCTGACTCTTCTTTATTGATGAGCTTCATTGTCACTAGACATTTTTATTTCAAGGTTTATAGTATTCATACCCAATCTGTAACACAAAGTTCTCATTTGAATTTTCATGATCCTCTGCAAGTTCTCTTTTCTGCCAGGTAACTTCTCAGGCAGTTTCCCAAATTTTGGCCATCAAAACTATTTTTATAAAATAATCAAACCTACTCCCAGACTCTTCCCTGGTGCTTTGCAGAGCTTCTCATCGTGATGGGTTTGGTGGCTGATTTTCATAACCTACCTTGCGCTTCTCAGGCTCTCTCATGATGTGAGCTTGTCTCTCTACTCTGCTTTCTCCTATTGCTCCCAAGTATTTCCCTCTCCCTGCACAGCAGAGCCCCTGATTCCTCTTCCTCTCTCTGTTCCCTATTCTCACAATAGAAGTTGTCCAAAAAATCTTTGATGACCTGGCTCTGTGTAAATTTGACCACATTTGAGGTACGAAGGAATTAACTCTAGGAGAGTGGAGCCCACAGCTGGAAACAAAGCCAGCTTGGAGAATAGGAAATTTAATTTGAATTTTTAACATTTTTAAATATCAAATTCATGTCCGGCA
Organism: Ctenomys sociabilis; assembly: GCA_004027165.1. Lineage (NCBI taxonomy): Eukaryota > Metazoa > Chordata > Mammalia > Rodentia > Ctenomyidae > Ctenomys > Ctenomys sociabilis. The sequence continues at coordinate 75,922 of PVKA01005373.1, read as the reverse complement.
AAGAAGCCAACAGACTTAGAGTTTAGAGTGGTATTCTTGCCACAGTCAATATCTTTGGACATGGACAAGAGCTATTAATCTCAGTCCTTTCCTCCTAGTCTCTTGACCTTGGGCAGCAGTCTGTTTGTGTATGGTCCACAGGCTTCCTAACCCAGTGAGAAGGGGATTCTTGAGAAAAGTAACCAAACTTGTTTGCAGCATCCATGATCTCAGCATGAGCCTTTTCCCTTGGGTGTAACTTTTCAAGCAGTTCACATTTTTCTCATGGTTTTAGGAAACAAACAAACTCAAGCATGTTTATTTCCTGGGTAATATTCCAGCATTATGAGAAATGGAAAGTAGGAAATGTATAATTTCATTCAACTTGGCCCCCACTTTCAGGATAGGGGAAAAGAATAAACTCTTCCCAAGATGGTACTACTTTGGGCAGATAATCAAGAGTTTCTAAGCTGATCTAACAAGTGTGATTTTTATATTATATATTAGGTGATTCTATGATTTTTTTTCCAGTTCTAGAGATGGAACCTAAGGCCACATTCTACCACTGAGCCACATCCTCAGCCCACTCATTTACTGCGGAAATGTTTTATATTATATGTTAAACAATGAAAATTGTTTAACATTCCTCAGTCCTTGTATATGGGTGTGTGGTGGGGGTAAGGGACAGTCTCTAGTAGTTAATATCTGAAAACAAGTCTCTTTTTCTCATAATTATTTCTGATACTCCATCAAGGTCAGTCTCTGATGTTCCAAGTAGTTGGAGAAATTAAAATGAAAAGGGATTACTTGCTTGCTTTCAATGCATTTAGTCATCTTAATTCATTAAAAAAAACAAAAACACCACTATGAAAACTTGCAAATCAACATCCAAAATATGGATAGTTGTGGAAATAGAAGATTAAGCAGAAAATAAGTTAGCAAGAGAAGAGAACAAAGGGATGCAACAGAGAGAACACGGGTCACTAAAACTCATCCTGAGGCAGACACTCATTTTTATTTTGCTATATTTTCCTGTTGATTATTCCTCAGAGATAGCAGTGGCTTTGAGATATTTGAATGAATGTGGGCTCTTTCTGTTTCATTGTCATGAGATGTCTGACTTTGAAGGAATATATATTTTTTGTAGCATTATATGTGTGAGAACACTGTTTATCAAAGTAATATTTAAAACATTTGCAAAGAGAATTGATGTTCTCTACATGATAGGAAAAGCACGGATGGAGAAACACCAGGCGAGCTTGTCTTGGACCACTGATCGCTGTCATCACTTCTTCCTCCCCAGCTGGACTACGTGGAGGGCACTGCACTTTATATATTTACGTATTTTATTATTTTCATTGAAGAACAAATAGCAATGAGACAATCTCAAGACAAAATAACAGGACAGCTTCGATAAATCAATACATTGCAAAATGTTTTCATAATGTTTTGGTGTCGTACAAGGTGGATACATGATATTATACTTACAGACATTATTATAGCAGATGTCTCTAATCAATGAATGAAGAGAGTATAGCTATATACTTATCTTATTTTTCATAGCTGAATTATATCACAGATTCAATAAATAATACTTTCCAGCTTGTTATCTCCCTAACGTTTGTCCATAGTACTAGAGGCTAACATGCTATCTTGTCCAACCACTCTTAGTGCAAATCTTGCTTCTCATAGAAATATGCAGAAATATGGCATATTTATCCTAACTATACTGTTTATACACACACATCATGATTCTTCCTTTGTATATCCCCTACTTTTTTTGGTCTAGACCTGTTAAAGAAAGGCCATTTACAGCTCAACTTATTATTATGGCCCCACCTTCTATACCTCATATTCATACTTTTCTGCTGGATAGTCAAGACCAAGATAGATCAAGACCTATATACCAAAAGATTTAGCTTTTGTTTCTGATGAAGTCAGTGAAGTCCCCTCAGGGTTTATTTGTAATCCAGTACCTTACTCTGTAGATCCTTTGTCTGTGTCATTCATGCAGATGAGTCACAGCCAATGTTTGACCAGTTTGCTCTCTATGAGAGCCTGAGAGAAAGTTTTCTCTCCATGTGACTCTCCAAAGGCACACTATAGATCATCAGTCTCTTTCTTCTATGGCTCCATAATCTCCTTGATCAGAGAATTTGGGGCACAGCTGAGTTTCATGATGTTAAAATACAGGTTCTCCTATGCCCTGAGTGGTCGCTGACCTTGAAAGGCTAGGACCACAATGTTGGCTGGCCTTGTGGCTCTTCTATTTCTCCAATTTTGATCTGTGAACATAGGTTGTTAACCATCCAGAAGAGAAGCTGGTTAGTACCCTGATCATATGCCATTCAGTTTTCCCTAACTATCTGACTGAATTGTTTTTAGTTGATGTACAATTCTATTTGTACTTTTTTAAATTTATTTTTTATTTTATTGAAGTAACAAATATCAATCAGACAGTTTCAAGACACCTTAACAAGACAGATTCGTTAAATTAATACATTGCAAACTGTTTTTATAATGTTTTGGTATCATACAAGGTGCATACATGATATTATATTTACAGATATTATTTTAGTTGATGTCTCTTATCAGTAAATTAAGAGTGTAGCTGCTTACTTATTTTTTATACCTGAATTATATCAAAAATTCAATAATTATTTTCCTAGTGGATGACCATAGTACTAGAAGCCGACATGATACTAGGGAGACTATACAATATTTGGACATGTGTGTCTGGTTTATGTCACTTATGAGTATATGTTCAAGTGGCATCACTTCAATATAAATGCTTCAAGTTTATCATTCGTTATAGCTGAGTAATACTCCATTATATAGAAATACCATATCTTTTTCAACCATTCCTCATGTGACAGACATCTTGGGTGTTTCCAAGATTTTGCTATCACAAATTGTGCTGCTATAAACATAGGTACACATATATCATTATGATAAAATGTTTTCATTTCCTCTGGGAAAATTCCCAGTAAGGGGATAGCTGGCTTGAATGGGATTTCCAGTCCTACTCTTTTGAGGACTCTCCACACTGACCTTCATAATGGATGTACCAGTCTATGTTCCCACCAGCAGTCGAGAAGTGTTCCATTTTCCCCAAAACCTCCCCAACATTTGTTGTTGGTTGATTTCCTTATGTTAGCCATTATTTCTAGAGTGAGATGGTATCTCAGTGTTGTTTTTGTTTGCATTTCATGAATGGCTAGCGATTTGGAGCATTTTTTCATATATTTATTTGCTTCTTTAATTTTGTCCTCTAAGAAGTGTGTATTCATCTCAGATGCCCATTTCTGAATCGGGTCTTCAAATTTGAGGGCCCTGTTATATCTTACTTCTTTATATATTTAGACAGCAGACCTTTGTCTGATTGCTTATTACAATTTTTTCAAAATTTGTGGGTTGTCTTTTCACTTTGTTGACAATTGCTTTCGACATGCACAAACCCTTCAAGAAGAGATGATCCCAGTTGATCTTTTCAAGTGTTTCCCATGCAAATATATGTTTGTTCATGAACTCTTTACCTACCCCTATGTCTTCAAGAGTTCCTCCTACTTTCTCTTCCAGGAGATTGAGTGTTTCTCCTTTAATGTTTAGATCTTTAATATATTTTGACTTTAGCTTAGTGCATGGTGATAGACCTGGGTCAAGTTTTAGTTTTCGACATGTAGAAAGCCAGTTTTTCCAGCAACATTAGTTAAAGAGGCTATCTTTCTAGCAGTAAGCTCATTTGGACCCTTTGTTGAAGATCAGCTGGCTGAGTGTGTTCGTAGATGCCTCTGCGTCTTCTAATCTATTCCATTGATCCTCAAGTCTCTTTCATTGCCAATATCATGTTAACTTTATCACAGTGGTTTTGTAGTATAATTTCAAGTCAGGAACTGTGATGCTTCCTGCCTTGTCTTTATTAGCTAAGATTGCCTTTGCTATTCTAGGTCATTTGTGGTTCCAAATAAATTTTAGGAACAATTTCTCTAGGTCTGGGAGGTACCTTGGTGGCAGTTTGATAGTGACTGCATTAAATCTGTACAGATTAATGCAAATTTTGGAAGTATGGCCATCTTTACGATGTTGGTTCTTCCTATCAAGGAGCATGGAATATCTTTTCATTTTCTGAAATCCTCCATAATCTCTTTTCTTAGGGTGTTGTAATTTTCTGTGAAGAGATCTTTGACTTCCTTGGTTAAGTGAATTCCAAGGTACTTCATTTTCCACAGTGGTATTCTAAAAGATATTGTTTCTATTGTCTCCCTTTCAGTGTGCTTGTTATCTGTGTAGAGGAATGCTATTGACTTTTGAGTACTGACTTTGTATCCTGCAAAGCTACTGAATTTCCATATCAGTTTTAGTAGCTTCTTGGTAGAATTTTTTGGTTCTTCCAAGTAAAGTATCATGTAATCTGCAAATAGTGATAATTTAAGTTCTTCTTTACCTATTCTTATTCCTTTCATTTCTCCCTCTTTTCTAATGGTTGTTGCTAATGATTCCAAAACTATATTGAATAGGAGGGATGATAGAGGCTATCCTTTTTTTGTACTTGATTTAAGAGTAAAAGATTTCAGTTTTTTCCCACTTAGGTTTATATTAGCTTTTGGGTTGTCATAGATGGCTTTTATCAAGTTAAGGAGGAGTCCTTCTATTCCACTTTTCTGTAGGACTTTGAGCATGAATGAGTGTTGGACTTTGTCAAAAGCTTTCCCTGTGTCAATTGAGGTGATCATGTGGTTTTTAGATTTCGGTCTATTAATATAGTGTATTACATTTATAGATTTTCGAATATTGAACCATCTTTGCATCCCTGGGATGAATCCTACCTGGTCCTGGTGTATGATCTCCTTGATGATTTGCTGCATTCTATTTGCTAGGATTTTATTGAGTATTTTTGCATCTATGTTCATGAGCGAGATTGACCTATAGTTCTTATTTTTGGTTGTGTCTTTCCCTGGTTTGGAATCAGTATAATGCTAGCCTCCAGAAATGATTTTGGGAGGAATGCCTCCTTTTCAATTTCACTGAAAAGTTTCAGAAGTGTAGGATTATATGTTCTATAAATTTCTCGTAGAATTTAGCTGTGAATCCATCAGCACCTAGACTTTTCTTTGTCTTTTTATTACATTTTGTATTTCATTGATTGCTATTGGCTTATTGAGAGTTGTTCTATCTTCTTGATTCAGTTTTGGTAATTTGTACCTTGTGAGGAATCTGTCCATTTCTTTTGTGTCTTCTATTCTGTGAACATAAAGATTCTCAAAATAACTATTGTTAATCTTCTAAATTTCCACTGGGTTTGTAGTGATTTCATGCTTTTCATTCCTTATTGCATGTACTTGAATTTTTTCTTTCCTCTTTTTGATGAGGTTGGCTAGAGGCTTATCAACTTTATTTAGTCTTTCAAAGAACCAACTTTTTGATTTGTGTATTCTTTGAACTGTTTTCTTCATCTCAATTGAATTAATTTCTCCTCTAATCTTTATGATTTCTTCCCATCTTTGTGCTCTGGGTTTAGTTTCCTCTTCTTTTTCTAGTTATCAGATGTGCAACATTAGGGTGTTTATTTGTTCCCATTCTGTTTTCCTAATGTGTGAGTTCATAGCTATGATTTTCCCTCTAAGAACTGCCTTCATCGCATCCCATAAATTGCGGAAAGTTGTGCTTGAATTTTCATTGAATTGTAAATATTGTTGAATTTCTTGTTTAATTTCTTCAGTGACCCATTGATTGTTGAGTAGGATGCCGTTTAATTTCCATGAATTTAGTGGGTTTTCTGGTTTCTTTAGTCATTTATTTCCAGTTTCATTTACTGTGGTTAGGTAATATGCATGGGATAATTTCTGTTTTCTTGCATATACTCACACATGACCTCTGGACTAGTATGTGGCCTAGTTTGGAAAATGACCCTTGTGCAGATGACAGATGACAGAAATATGTATTTAGTTGTGGTTGGGTGGAGCACTCTGTATATGTCCACCAGGTCCATTTGTTCCAAGCTCTGGTTCACTTCTCCTACTTGCTTGCTATTTTTTTGTCTGTTTGATCTATCTTTTTGTGATAAGTGGGTGTTAAGGTCATCTGTTCATATTGTCATCTTACATATCAAGTTTTTCATGTCCATTCAGGTTTGTCTTACATAGTTGGGTGTTCCTGTGTTTGGTGCATAGATATTTACGAGTGTTACCTCTTGCTCTTGAATTTTTCCCCTGGCCAATATATAGTGGCCTCTTTTGTCTTGTTTGATCCTTCTTGGTTTGAAGTGGAGACTGTCTGAGAACAGAATTGCTACTCCTGCTTTTTTCTGAGGTGCTGGAGCATGTAGAATTGTTTTCCATCCTTTGACTTTGCGCCTATGAATGTCCTTTTGAGTTGTGTTTCTTGTACACAGCATATTGTTGGATTTTGTTTCCTAATCCACTGTGCCAATCTATTTCTGTTAATTGGTGAATTGAGCCTATTTACATTGATAGTTATACTTGAAATGTGTTGACTTTTGTTTGTCATGTTATTTACCTGCTGTTGTTTACCTTTGTATCCTGTGTTTAATTGGCTTTCGTGTGTAATGCGTTTCTTCCGTTCTCATTTGTGGAGTTCTGGTCATCATGGTCTCTCTCTAGAGCATCTTACAGCAGCCTGTGAAGGGATGGCTTTGTCATCATGCAATTCTTTAGTTGTTCTTTGTCATGGAAGTATTTCACTTCTCCATCAAACTTGAAAGAGAGATTTGTAGGGTATAATAGTCTGAGCTGGACTTTGTTTTCATACAGCACTTGAACTCTGCTCCATGCTCCCCTTGCCTTTATGGTTTGTGTAGAGAAGTTGGCTGTAATTCTGGTGAGTTTTCCTTTGAATGTGATCTGCTTCTTCTCTCTCGCAGCTTTCAGTGTATTATTTTTGTGTTGGATTTCTGGCATCTTGACTGTTATATGTCTCAGTTTATTTTTACTTGGGTTGAAGTTATTTGGTGTTCTGTATGCTTTGGTTACCTGAATGTCGGATTGTTTCCTCATATTTGGGAAGTTTTCTGTGGTTACTTGTCCCCAAATACTTTTTATGTCATTTGTATTGACTCCTTCATTCTCATTAATACCTATTATTCTCACATTGTTCATCCTGGCATCATCTTGCAGGTGATGGATTATTTTTTTCCTGCATTCTCATTGTTTTTAAGAGATCCTTTGTCACCTTTTCATTAGCTGCTCCAGTGTCTTCAAGATCTGAAATTCTGTCTTTGCTTTCACTCAAATAGTTTTGTAGACTTGTGATTGATATTTTTACTTCTTCTATATCTCTTTGACTCTGTTTCATGCATTCTATTTCTTTTCTGTATTGCTCATTTCAGGAATCTGTCATATTTCTGATGTCCTCTATTTTTTTTAAATCTATGTCTTCTTCAGAGGTAGTTATTAATTCTTTTTCTGCAGAGTTTCTTCCGAGTTTGGTTTCCTCTGTATATTTCCAGACTTGTTTCTGTATTTCAGGTGCTATGATTTCAAAGAATTCTGTTTTTTCAAAGAATTCTTTTTTGATTTCAGAAATTATTTCTGCTTTGAGTTCCTCATGACCTTTCTGCTGTTGTTTCTTTGCTTCAGACACTGTTAATTCATACGTTTCAGCTGGAATAGTGCACTCTGTACTTGTTCTGGGTAAGCATTGGTTTTCCCCCAGATGTTTCTGCATTTGATTCTTTATTTCAGATGCTATGTACTCAGATATTTCTTTTTCAATTTCAGGAACTACTTCTCATCTGAGTTCCTCTATACCTTTCTGCTATTGTTCCTTTGCTTCTATATCTGTTAATTCATTCATTTCAGCTGAGGTGCTGTCATCTGCACTTACTGGTGGACTCGAGGCCTGAGATTGCATTTTTCTCCTTGTCCTTGTCATCTTGTATGGCACTGCCCTCTGACCTTTATTGTAGAGCTTTGATGCAGCTATAACCTTAGCGTGTGATGAGATTCTGGTTAAGTTTGATATTATCCAGTTATGCCTGGCCTGGATCTAGCTGTTGTGTTCAGTTCCTTTTTGGTGCAGCTCCTGTGGTTCCCCTCTGTTGGTTCCTGGCCGAGCTGTGCTGTGTCTGAGGCCCCGGGCTGGAATCAGGATCACTGGGAAAGGGGATTTCTTGGTGAGGTCCCTCAGATGAGGTGGGCCTGGAGCTCTCACTCACAGGTGGAGCTGTGATGGGTCTGGGGCCCCGGAATCGCTGGGGAAGGCGATTGCTGGGAGTGTACTTTGGAGACTGAGTTGGCTCTCTCAGATGACCTGATTTAATCCACCATCCTCATGGATGAAGAAGTGAGAGTGCAAACTTCACCGACCTGACTGAGCTCTGCCCTCTCCTGCACTCTGCCTTGCAGGAGATTCATGAGCGAAAGAGAGAGAGAGGAAAGAGAGAGAGAGAGAAAAAAAGAAAGAGAGAGAGAGAGAGAGAGAGAGAGAGAGAGAGAGAGAAAATGAGAGAGAGGAGAAGGGGCTGAGGCCAGCCAGCATGGCCTATGACACCTGTCCTCTCCCCTCAATCTCAGCAGTGCACCAATGACTGTCCACAGTAATGGGCACTCTTACATGTACACTGTGTCCCCTGGGTAGAGTATTAGCTTCTGGTTGCTACTGTACCTGATTACCACAACTTCCTGCTTAAAATAACACAAAATCTTTATCTCATAGCTCAATGGGCCAGAATTTTGGAGAGGTTTGCTTGTGGTTCTTCAATTTGTGCTTTCTACCCATCCTGTTTTAATTAATTCATTTGGTACAGAGTCTCACTATGAAGCTCTGACTCATAGGGATCCTCCTGTCTCAGCCTCCCCTGCTCCCCGGTACTGGGATTATAGGCATGCACCACCATGCCTGGTTTCGTTGGCCAGCTCAACACAGGGCTGGCATTGCAGTACTGGGGATCGAACTAGGTTCTTGAACTTGCCAGGCAGGCACTTAGACCTCCTGGCTATCTCCCAGCCCTGTTTATCCTGTTTTAAAATTTCCTCTTTTAAATATTTTATGACTGGGCCCAATAGGATAAGCTTTGTTAATTTTCTAATTTTAGAGTCTTTTTATTGGGCCAAGGAGACAGCTCAGTGGCATAAGTGCCTGGCTGGCAAGTGCAAGGTCCCAAGTTTGATCCGTGGTACTGGGAGGAATAAATAAATAAAGTCTGTTTGTTAACAACCTTTATTCCTCTTTCCATGCAACCTAACATATTTACAGGTTCTAGGTATGGCTATCTTTTCAGGAGTATTATCCCACTTTTCATGCCTGCTAACATGAAGTTTGTGCACAAAGCAATTTTTCTCATAATAAAATTGAAATTTTAATTTTGCAAAGTTCTACTTCCTCTGAATCCTCTAACTTCATATGACATGCTTCTAGGGATTTTGTTCTTACTGCTGTGTGAAAAGGAGGATTCTAAAATGTGTGCCTTGATCATAATCCATGCGCAATACAGTAATAAGAGCATGCTATTTAGTAGTTTAGAGGTTTTAGTCATCCCAAGAAGGAAATACGATTTGATTCCTGCTTTACTTTTGTAAATGATACAATGGCTAAGCAAGATTTCTAGGGCACATAAATCTCTATTAGAGAACAACCCTAATTAAACTAGTTTCTATAAGCTTTAGTGTGTGGAGATAGTGAGTGGTCTTCCATGTGGCATTTTTACCCAATTTAAAAGTAATGCTAATAGTTAGAATTCAGGCTCCTGCATTTCTCCTTCTCAGCATCCACTGTCTGAAACAAGCTTGTAAGGGATCCTGGAGTCCAGTAAATGTGACTAAAGATGGAGCGTTGATGTCTTACCACGGAAAGCTCTTCAGCCGGGGCATTAGCACTAATGTGCTGGCAGGGAGCTGTAAGTCAGCACATTTAAACTCCAGGAGCTTCAAGAACTTTCTGGGAAGAAAGAGGAAATACATAAGAGCAGAGAAACTCTGAAGATGAGAAAAACATGTGAGTCACCTCAGGCTAAACCTGAAGACTTCAAGGATTTATACATTTAATTTGTGGTCACGATTGTTGGAAATCTTTTATTTCTTGAACTTAAAGATAATTTTTATAAGGTTGAAATTATACGAAAAATTAAACAAAAAATTAGTGCTGCTCATTTTGCTGAGGTTCTGAATAGGCAAGGAGGGGAGAATTTTGTTACTTATAGGGAAATTTTTGTCCAAAAATCAACCTGCCCTCCTCTTGGTCAGGCCTGTCCACCAGTTGCTATAAGACTCCATCACCTCTTCTTGCAGTTCTGCCTGCGATTTCTGCTGGGTGGAAGTGAAGGAAGGACGTACAGCACATCAGTGGCTTCGGGGTTTCAGCACCAAATCTACCCTGCCGTCACCATCAGTTTTGATGTGCACCCCATCCCCGATGTTTCCCCATCCCACATCTTCTGCTAGCAAAGTTCTTTAATTACTTTGTTGCACAGAAGAATTGATCTTGATGAACCTGCCCAGAATCATTCCTCTTGCGCAACTCTCTTACCTTTCACTCAGCCTTGCCTCCCCTGCTCCTACAAAGGGCCAGGTTTTATTCTTGAAACTCTGCCTTGTGGACTGACCAGTCAGACCTCTGTGCATAGCTACCTTCTAACAATACCTGTGTCAGGATTCCCAGTCACCACTGTGACTTCTAGGGAAGTGGGGGTAGTGGGTAGCAGAGGTAGGTTAAAATGATCAAGGTGCAGTATGTCAAAAACCTCTTAGAATTAATAATGAACTTCATCAGTGTAACAGGATACAAGAATTAACAGACAGAAGTCATTAGCATTTTGTACATCAAAAATGAACAGGATGGGAAGGCAACTATGAGAATAATACCATTCATGATAAATGAAATACCTAGAAATTAATCTAAGTAAGGAAGTGAAAGACTTCTAGAACGAAAACTACATTACTTTGAAAAGGGAGATGGAAGAGGATACCAGAAATGGAAGGATGTCCTTTGGTCCTGGATAGGCAGAATCAATATTGTCAAAATGGCCATTTTCTCAAAACTTTTACATAGATTCAATGTAGTCCCAAAACAAAATACTATGGGGGCCGAGGAGATGGCTCAGTAGAATAAGCAGTTACCTGGTAAGCACAAGCGCTTGAGTTCAATCCCCAGTAATGAAAAATAACAACAAAAAAAAAAAAACATAATCCTAAAATTCCTATAAGGCCAAAAGAGACCCAGGATAGCAAAAGCAATTTTGGGCAACAAGCACAAAGCAGAAGGCATGCCAATAACTGACTTCAAGCTATGCCACAAAGCAATAGTGATACAAATGGCACAATGCTAGAATAAAAGATGCGTGGAACAGTGGAACAGAATTGAGGACAGAGAAATTTCCCCAGACACATTTGGCTATCTCTTCTTCAACAAAGGTGCCAAAAGCACATATTGGCAGAAAGATAGCCTATTCAACAGGTGGCACTGGGAAAAATGGTTATGTATGGGAAACATTAAAATTGGACCTTCATGTTTCACTGTATACCAAATTAAAATCAAAATGGATTAAAGATTTAAACATTAAAACAGAAATATTAAACCTATATAAACATGAATTGGAACTTGAAAACATAGATGCATGAAAAGATTTTCTTAAAATAACCCCAGTTGCCCAAGATATAACAAGAATTTGCAAATAGAAATAGACTAAAACTCTGTACAGCAAATGAATCAATCAGCAGAGTGCAGAGACAACTTACAGAATGGAGAAAAATTTTTTCCGGGTACTTATTAGGCAGAGTACTAACATCTAGAATATACAAAAAACTTCAAATGATTAAACCATCAGGGCTAGGGAGATAGCTTAGTGGTCTAAATGCCCACCTGGCAAGGGCAAGGACCTGAGTTTGACCTTGGTACTGGGTGTGGTGGCAGACACCTGTAATCCCTGTAGTGGGAAGACTGAGATAGGAGGATCACTATGAGTCTGAACTGCACAGCAAGACCTTATAACAAATGGAAAAATAATGATAATTTAAGAAAATAATCAAACCATCTAAAAATTAAAGACCCAGTTACAAAACAGGTAGGAAAAATGAAAAGACACTTCACAGAAAAAGAAATACAACTGATCAACAAATATGTATATAAAAAGTCTCTCATGAACATCTCTAGCCGTTAGAGTAGAGATGCAAAGTAAAACAGCTTTCAGATTCTACCTTACTCCAGGAAGAATGGCAAGCCTTAGAAAATCAACTATACCAAGTGCTGGGTAGCTGTGGTGAAAAAGGAACCCTTCTGCATTGTTGGTGGGATTGCAAACTAATGCAAGCATTATGGATATCCGTGTGGCTATTTCTCAAAAAGCTGAGATTAGAAACGCCATATGACTGAGTGATGCCCTGCTAGCTATCTTCCCCCAAAGAACTTGAGTCATCATGCTACAGTGATAACATGCATGCCAATGTTTATAGCAGCACAACTCGTAGTAGCTAAATCCTAGAAACAATCTGTATATCTACCACCAGGTGATTGAATAGAGAAAAGTTGGCATCTGCATATTACAGAATCATATGTATATTTTATATATATATATATATATATATATATATATATATATATATATATATATATATATGGAAAATGTAATTAGTGGAATAAACCAGACACACAAAGCTTAAATATTGCATGGTATTTCTCATTTGAGTGAAGCAAAGTGCAAACAAAGAGAACAATAAAGGAACAAGGAGACGAGTGTCTTGTAATAGGGAAGTGGTCCAAGGAAAAACACAAGAGGGGGGAGTGAGAAGGGAAAATACATAGAAAAATGATATAATGTATACAGGAACCTCGTAACCTCAATTAATGTAAACTTTATATGCCATAACATGAGCTAAGATTAATGATATTGATAAGAGTGAAAACTGGGATAGAGGAATTAGAGGAGGGGGGAGGGGAAGAAGGGGAGGGAAAGAGAAAGGAGTACAAAGGGAAACAAGAAGTATGCCCAAGTTCACCACTCCCCAAGAGGACTAACTATAAGCTGAATGAACTGCAAACATGTACTAATAAAATAAAAGTAATTAAAATTTAAAAGGATGCAAAATGTACTTGCATTAATTCCCCAAGATGAATATAATTATATATCATGAATATATACTACTAATAAAAATACAGTACAGATAATACCCCATTGCAGTGGTTTTCACACCTGAGTGCCGTGATTCTCAAACCCTAATATGCACCAGAATCTCCTGGAAGGCTCAATGAAACAGGCCGTTGAATTCCATCTCCAGTTTCTGATCCAGTAGGTCTTGGTGAGTCCTGAGAATCTGAACTTCTAACAGGTTTCCCGGGTGCCGCTGCTGCTGCAGGGAACCACGATGTAGAAACCACTCACTGACTTATATGTGTACGTCCGCCACCCAGATTTAACAAGTGCACACTTCTTGCTCTATTTGCACTAGGTCTTTTCTGTGATAAGAACATAGATGTCCTAGACGCAGTTGGTCGCCCCCTTGTCACTCCTTTTCCTACATGTCTTTTCCCTGATGACAGTCAGCACTTTTCAAAACTATCCTTTCTGAATATTATACACGATCACTTGGTTGGATTTCCTACTGTTTGAGTTAGATTTGTTTTCCTATTTTTGCCTGAGCTACTTTTAAAGATTTATTTATTTATTTATTTGTTTATTTGGTACAGGTTCTCACTATGCGGCTCAGACTCATAGTGATCATCTTGTCTCAGCCTCCCCAGCACTTGGATTACAGCCATGTACCACCCTGCCTGGTTTCAGAGGCCAGCATGGCTCTGGGATGGCATGGCATGTGGGACCAGGGATCAAATCCAGGTCCTTGAGCTTGTCAGGCAGGCATTTAGACCACTGACCTTTTAATTTTCATCTTGCAGCATTTCTTATTTCTTGCATTAGTATCCACTATTCTTAATTTTTCTGTCCCTGCTGGGTTACAGAATGTTATAGAACATACATTAAACTTTCATTAGGAGAAACAGAATTAGGTTTTTACTGTGAACAAGGCTGCTCTTACCAGGCAAAAACTGTTCATTCTATTAATTAGAGAGTAGGCAGAGAGCAAAAATCAGCATCAAGGCACCTGGAGGAATCTCTCTAAGTCGACCATACCACTTAGAAAACTGGAAGCTTTGATGCTTAAAAGTAGAACCACCTAAGGTTCTGGAATCCTGGCCACAAAGCCAGCTCAATAGATAAAAATGGCACATTGCTTTAAGAGAACAACTCAAGATTCCCGATCAAGGGCTCTCAACCACGCATCATACATACGAGGTTTCCAATGAGTGGAGCACAGGAACTTTCCAAATTAAAATTATCTAAATGACTCACAGTGTCTATATCTGCTTAGGAATTTCTTTTACCTGATTTATAGAATGAACATTAAGTTTAAGCTGCCTTGGCCCAGTGGATGCCCACACCCTAACATGTGGGCAGGGACGCCCCTCTCCAAGCCCTCTTCTCACTGAGTGTCCCCTGCTCCTTCTCCCTTAATGTCATTGCCAGGGTTTCCCGCACACATTGCTCTCCCTCCCTTGGTCTTCTTTCCCTTTAGGTAGGCAGTTTCTCTGGACTTCTTAGCACCCTACTCTGCCAGCTGCTGTGGCTGGGTGAGAATTTGTTTTCCTTTTCTCTGTTAAGAAAACATCCTGTAATCTAGTTCTCATCCAACGCCCAACCCACTCTCAGCTTCTCTGGGCCAGCTGGCTGTTGGGCTGGCTTGCTGACCGGTGGGGCTCCCACCTTTCCTACGCTTCTGGAAGTTAAGAACCAGACACCCAAGAGCCACAGGAATTTATTTCCGGGAAAGGCTAATTCTGCTGGGGAAATCTGATGCTAAACTACTTTAGTCTAAAATCTAATAGAAGGACTGTGTTTACTTAGGTGCGCATATTTACATGTACCTATTTGTGTGAGATTAGCATATCTGTAATCAGCCAATAATTGTATTATTATTCCTTCAGATAACAAGAAGAAGCAATGAGAGTGAAGATTAAATACGAACAATCTAAATACACATTGGTATATAAGTTTGTGGTCTTTCTTAAGGATAAAAAGTCATTTTGATCCTTCACACCCATAGTGAAAGTAGATTTGGTTATTTGAGATAGATATTTTGGGATTTTTTTCTCATTCTACCACTAATATAAAATACTGCATTTGTCAGTTACTTTGTTCCAGAACCTTTGGGAACAACAACAAAAAGAAAGTAAAGAATACAGCTTATTACTTAGAAACTTAGACGTTCTTAAAAATGATGACATTTTAGACTAGTTTCAAGAAAGAAATGCTGGGAATACACAGTTGTTTGAAACAATAGTCACACATGAATATGCTTATGATATTTTTTTCTCCTTTTTTATACCTAGGTCTGATAAACAGGAATTTAAAAATTAGTAAAAAAAAAAAAAAAAAAAAAAAGAGGAAGGGTGATATATGTTTTAAAATGCCATTATTTTTCTCTATATGAATCAGACAATATTAATATCAATGTTTTCTCTAAGACAATTTTACCAAAGTGATCATCCATCCTGAGTGAATTGTTACAAATTAAACATAAAAGTAAATAACCACTGTTAACATAGAGATCTATAAAACACCCAGCTCTGGGGAAATGCAATATGTTCAAGTATTTGGAAACTAGAGATCTTTCAGTGTAGGTATGTCAAATTGTAGATGAGGGGAATTTAATTTAATATACACTACTGCCATGCACAGTTGGGCATATATTGCTGCAATCTATAAACATGGTCTCTTTGCCTGTGAGATAGACATAAATCCTGTCTCCATATTTTGTCAGTATTCATAGTGATACACAACCTAACAGCTGTTACTACCATAATCTTCTTCTCCCTCTCATTTTTCTACTTCCCAGAGTGAAATAAAAATACTTTTTCAAATTCTAATCAAACATCTCTTAAAATGTGGGGAGTGCATTCATATTTTAAGTCATAGCTCATGAAGTAGTAAATCTCAACTCAGCTCATTGCCGAGTTCTAAATTTTCTTCTGTCTTCCAGGACGCTTCATGTCTCTATTAGTCTTCTCATTGCTGAGACAGATACCTGACACTCAAAATGAAGGAAAGATTTATTTAGCTCCTAGTCACTAGAGTTTTCACTCCATACTCAGCTGGCTCTGAGGCAGAGAGGCCCATGGCAGAGGGCAGCAGTTCGTGGATGTGGAATAAAAGCAAAACAGCAAGAGCAAATGGGAAGAGTATTGGTAACAATGGCTACAGTGAGGAAGTCTGTCTCCCTTATGCTGCTCAGCCTATCCACCCCAGGCTAGGGGCAGTACTCACACATATAATCCCAGCAGTATTCATACCCATAATCCCAGTAGATCATGAGTTAATCACAAACTCCAGAAGTCCACCGCATGACTGCCTGAGGCTTTGAGGGGACAACTAGACACAAACCATAACATTTCATACTACATTTTTATCCTGTTTCATCGTTCTCTCAATATCTTTTCATTTATTTTCATTCTGGCTTCCTGATTCCAGCTGTTTTACTGACACTAGCACTGATAACACTCATTTGTTGGGTATTATAAATGTAGCACTTGGTGGCTAAATTCAGACATAGCCTGAAAGAATGTAGTTTTGTGCTTCTAGGGATTTGGTCATTTTCTGTACTATGAACGAAAACATACTCTATCATAATCAGTATCTGGAGTTAACCAGCACATATCATAACATAAAATCCAGCCATAGATATTCAATAAAAGTTACCATATATAACAGACAGAAAACTAATGAGCAATATTTTATAATATTTCAAATATTTTCACTGCTTTTCAACCTGGGCATATGTTATTGCAAATTGATAAAAGCCATCTTATTTTAAAGGCATCAAAATATGTCCATTCTTTCATTCATTCACAGCTACTAAGCTGTATTAGGATATTGTGAGGGCTGTTAAGTGCATCAGGGATGATCAATGAGTATGTGCAGAGAATGAAGCCAAGAAAGGATGTAAACACCAGAACAGTAGTAAGGTTACCTGGTTACTTTGCCTAGGGTGGCCTGAGAGACATTACCAGGTCTTGAAAGGAGTTAAGAGATAGGGCAAGCAGGATGGGAAACATCCAAGGAGTTGTGGTACCTCCGTGAGCACCAGCTGAAGACAGATAGGTGGCTTGACTGCCTGGATTTCTGAGCAGGAGCTGGAAGCAGCTAAAAGCCCTGGGAGTTTGGCAGAGGCCAGTGACACAATCAAAGTAGTGTTTAAGAGGATTAATCTGGTGGTAGACTGTTCTCAGGACCTCGTTCTGGGATTTAATAACAAGTGATAAATTCTGTCAGAATTAACTCACTCCTCTCTTTTCACACATCTTGTCCTTATTGGAGGTGTTGAACAGTTGGTTAATATCTTTTGAATAATAATCCCTTCCTGGTGAAAATTATAAATTTTTATGGGGGTGTAAAGGTGGCTTTGATGCAATTTGGTTGTCTTCTTTGCAGTGGAAATGGACACTGGCCATCAGGTCTGTGAGGTCTGAGAATTTATGATGCATAACCATTTCTTCATTTTCATACCTATGGCTCTTTCTGTGACAGTCTCTCACTTCCATTTTTCTCTCCTATATCCTGGAATCAACAAACTTGGTATTAAACTTTCCTTTCTCAAATTCTCCCAGAGGAGGAGTCACTCCTTTCAAGACCTGGTTATGTTTCTCAGGCCATGCTAGGCAAAGTAAACAGGTAACCTTACTACTGTTCTGGTACTTACATCCTTTCTTGGCTTCATTCTCTGCACATACTCATTGATCATCCCTGATGCACTTAACAGCCCTCCACAATATCCTAATGCAGCTTAGTAGCTGTGAATGAATGAAAGAATGGACATATTTTGATGCCTTTAAAATAAGATGGTCTTTATCATATGCAATAACATATGCTCAGGTTGAGTCCTTAGATTCCTTTCACTTCCTTTCTTCTGGAAAACTTGTCTTCTGGATTGAACCAGAAGTAAGTCTTCTTTACCCTTGAAGACTTATTTCTAGTTAGCCCAATTAAATGTGATTCTTCCTTTACTATATGTTCCCTCAGCTACTAGCACTGAAAAGTAATGCTTCCTTTTTCTGTCTTTTCAAGGGAGTGATCTTTTGTACAAGAGAAAAATGTAAAGCCTTAGCTTATTTTTGAATTGACAATGGTTAGTCATTCAAATTATTATTTTTGATATAGGGTCTCACTACCCAGCTCAGACTCATAGTGATCCTCCTGTCTCAGGTCCCTAGCACTGGGATTACAGGGGTGCAGCACCACGCCTGGTTCCTGGACTGGCATGGAGGGGTACAAGGGTCTGCCAAGCAGTACTGGGGATCGAACTCTGCACCTTGTGCTTGCCAGGCAGGTGTTTATGCCACCCAGATATCTCCCTAGTCCCTAAATTATTTTTAAAGGAAAATGTTTTGTAATGATACATTATCTATTTGTTCTGCCTTTTATAATTTTTTTTTCCTGGTTGCTGAAAGAAGGTACCATGATTAAAAAAAAAAGCATCAGGATTTCTGCCTGAAATTTTGAGGTTCTCCCATTATTATTCATAATAATATTATTATTATTATTTTGTTTGTTAGTGATACCGTACTTGAAGTTTTCAGCAAAACAAAACAAAATAAATTTTAAGAAAAGCAAAAGCAAAAGAATGGGAAGCATCCTATCTCCCTTATCAATCTCTCTTCCTGTCTATTCCAACAGTAAATCTGGTTGACTCTATATCCAACGTGCTCCTAGAACCTGACAATTCTTGCAGACTCTACTCTTTCCATCTGGGTCCAAGCCTACATCGTCTCTTGCAGTGCTCCTTCTACCCACTAGCTGACTTCACAGCTTCTCTTCACTCCTCTTCCTGTGGTGTAGTCTTGGTATGGAGGCAAAGCCTTGCTTCCAAAGCGAGTTAGCTCATCTTATACCTCTGTTCCAGATTCTATAATGACTTCTTTCTCTCAAGACAAAAGACAAAGTCCTTAAAACATTAAGAATTGTGACATTTTCTAATTTGTATTTTCATTGTTTGCATATTCAAATTCATTTAGAGTCAAGATCCTCAGATAACTGATGGCTCGATAAAGCATAGCTGGATATTAATTTGTACTTGATGTATTGCTTTGCAGGAATGCTTGTCATTTTATTTTTCACTTTCTGCCTTTGCAGCTGGATTGTTCTTCAAATAACCCTTTTCATCCCTACAGTCTTTACACTGTGGACAATAACTTACTACCTCAGCTTACAAAGAAAAGCCTCACTTATCAGGAGTAAAAATGAACGACAGAATCAAGGACCCTGAGGCCTGTAAGATACTTGTAAATGCTCAGGTTTTATGCATTTGAAAAGATGTTTATAATTTATTTTTCCTTTAACATTAGTTTATCAAAATCTGAACTCGAGTCTCCTTTCCACTTTTTTGATGCTAAAGCTTACTTTCCTTGTAGGAAAAAGAACTTAATTGTTAAATCAGGATTAGTCATGAAAGTTTGTAAATGCTGGGGGTTTTTTTGTTGTTGTTGTTTTTTCATGAGCAATACCCATTTTTTTTCTTTTTCTTTTTTTTTTTTTTTGTATTTTAGGGAAGGGTCTACAGGGTCTCACTGCATAGATGGGACTCCTTAGTAATCCACCTGTTTACAGCTTCCCAAGTACTGGGATTACAGGCCCACGCCACCACACCCAGTCTCAATTGCCATCTCAGCATGCTCCAGGGGCAGGGCCGGCCCTGCAGGCCCTGAGATCAAACTAGCACCGGCTTGCAAGTGCTTTTTTTCTTTTTCCATTTATTTTATTAAAATAAAAATGTCAATCAGACAGTTTCAAGACACCTTAACCATACAGATTCGATGAATTAATACATTGCAAACTGTTTTCATAACGTTTTGGAGTACCCATTTTTGACAGGTGTAGACAAAGGAAGGGGTGTAGAAAGAAAAAATCATGATGTGTGTGTATAGACAGTACAGTTGGGATAGATAACGCTGTGCTTCTACATAATTCTATGAGAGGCAAGATCTGCACCAATGGTGGTTGGACAGGATATTATGTTGGCTTCTAGTACTATGGTCATCCACTAGGAAAATAATTATTGAATTTTTTGATATAATTCAGGTATAAAAAAATAAGATAAGTAAGCAGCTACACTCTTAATTCACTGATAAGAGATATCTGCTAAAATAATAGTTGCAAATATAATATCATGTATGCACCTTGTACAGTACCAAAACGTAATGCTGTTTTTTACATCTTAAATACCACATACCAATCCTCAGCCTAACCCATATTTTGGCTAAATTTTTAAAATCTAAAATCCATATTCTAAAAGGAGAGCTAAATTGTGTTACTTTTTAAGAAAAGAAAATATTTAGGGTGTGATAGTGTGTGTGTGTGTGTGTGTATGTGTGTGTGTCTGTTGGAAGAACAGGCAGGACAGAGACAGCAAACACAGAATGTGCACATTGTGTGATAAACAGAAAAACATACAATGGGAAGTTATGAATTCTAGTTTCTGATCTTGACTTTGGCTTTTTAGGGGGCTGCCTTTCTGAGGTACTATGCAGTTTAGGCTGATCTTGAACTCACTATGCAGCATAGGCTGGCCTCAAACTCACAATGATCCTCCTGCCTCAGCTTCCTGAGTGCTGGGTTGGATTACAGATGTGCACCATCGTGCTTGGACTGACCTTGATATCAATCTGATCTATCATGAATAGAATAGCACAATAGACTGTCTTTGTTTGCAGCTCCTCAACTGCAAAGTGAATGGATTAAACCAAATAAATGATAGAAAATACATACATGCTTACATACTCATGCCCATAACAGTTATGACCCATCAGTACTGTTACATACCAAAGATTTGCCATCTGAATCACTATTGATACTCTGGCTGTCCTATCAAGCAATTGAAGAAGACTCATGAGAAAAAGAAAATTTGTCTTTAATGGCTCTGATCTATTATTCCCTACAACTGTAGAGATGATAGTTTTTATCTTAGCAAGGATTATTTATTAAAATAAATTCTTTAGAAATAAATTGCCAACCAAGTATACAATATTAATCAAAATAGTATTTGTTGACCATTATGTGTTAAGTTACAGTTACATATTGTGTCCATAGACATATATATTATAGATTTATTCATCAAAACAATCTTGTAGGGTATACATTTTTATCTTAACTGTTAGGGCTTGGAGAGACTCAGTAACTTGTTCATGATTGCATTTTTAAATTTAAAATATTTCAAATTTATCATTTATTCAAATTTATTATTTGTAAGTTAGCAATTTGACAATGTATTCCACTGTTTAGGTATTAAGGTCAAAGAGAAATTTTTCATACATTGCTGGTAGGAATGTGAAACATAATCCCTTTGAAGGTGAATTTCAAAAAATAAGTATTTACTTTATGACCCAGAAATTCAACTGCAAGGAACTTACCTTTTATATACAGCTCTTTCAATATTACAGAAAAAAATTAATATGTTTGCAACCTGATTTGTGCATTATTTGTAATATTGTAGCAATCTAAGTAACTATGTATCAAAAACTGGTTGTGGCTAGGGAGATGACTCTGCAGTCTAAGCATCTACCTGGAAAGTGCAAGGACCTTGGTTCAATCCCCGGTACTGCATGCTGTGTCAGCCTTGAAACCCCGAGGTGCACCAGGCTGACCTCTGAGGCCGAGCGTGGTGGTGCACACCTATGATCCCAGCACTGAGGAGGCTGAGATAGGAAGATCACTATGAGTCTGAGTTGCATAACAAAAGTCTGTACCAAATAAATACATAAGAGATTTTTTAAGATCTGGGGATATAGCTCAGCAGCTTAAGAGCTTGCCTGGCAGGTGCAAGGTCCCAAGTTCAATCCCCAGTCCCACTAAAAAAAAGTACATTAAAAAACTGGTTATGTACAAAACAGTTATCAATAGCTGTAAAAGAAATATTTGTGTGAATTAATATGACATCATTTTCGATATATTAAATGAAAAAAGCAAGAAATAATCTCTGTCTGTCTGTCATCTATGGTGAACTACTCAGTGCAAGAAGACAAACTCAGGATATATAGGAACACATGCTATTTATTGACTTTGCTATCTGTTCATACATGGTGAGAACAAAATAGAGGTGATTTGGACTTAGACTTCATTAACTATTGCTTTTTATATACTTTATTTATGAAACATCTTGATTTTATAAGTATTCAAAAATGAAACTAAAGGAAGGTATGAAAAATCAAGGATGAAAGTTGAACACAAATAAAAACACATTTAAGAAGTATATGAAATTTAATAGCATTCAACAGATAATAATCTAAATTGTACATTTGTATAAGATGTATAAGGACATTGCAGATAATTTTTTAAATTTTACTTACTAGCTTTGTAACTGGAAGTGATATTTATTTTTAAATTCTGGCATATTTCCTGTATTCGTTAGGGTAGCGCTTCTGAGTAAATATTTTGGTGTCGCTGGAAATCCAGGATGACTTTAG
The DNA here is from genome assembly GCA_004027165.1 of Ctenomys sociabilis. Taxonomy (NCBI): domain Eukaryota; kingdom Metazoa; phylum Chordata; class Mammalia; order Rodentia; family Ctenomyidae; genus Ctenomys; species Ctenomys sociabilis. Next base: position 53,488 of record PVKA01005373.1, on the reverse strand, counting down.
AAGAAGACAATGAGAAAGGAGCATACAGTGCTGGATTTCAATTATTGGTATTTTAGAAAAGATAATATCCCAGGAGTAATTCTATCCAAAATCTAGGCCATTATTTCTAAAAATTATTTTCAATGAAAAGGAATCATCTCCTTGGAGAACTGGAAGGTGTGAGATTTGAGGCAAGGAAAGCACAAAGGTAAGTTTGGAGCGTCTTGTGCCTGGAGACAGCAAAGTGCCTAAGATGAATGGGGTTGAGTCAAAAGGACCCAGGAGCCACGCTCCACCAGCTGACTAAACTTGGAACAATTTCAGTATCAAAAAGGAAAATGATGATAATGGCTTATAATATACTAAAATAAAAAATGAATCATGAATTTTTGGTGATAGGAGGAGAAAGGAAGAAAGGACCATAACCCTTTTGGCAGTAGAATGATAGCTAATAACTGTACAAGGATTGATAACATCAAAAAAGTCATCATCTTGTAACATTCAATATAATGACTGACTCAGGCATAGATTATTAATAAATGGCCAAAACCACTGGGGTGCAGATCTGAGGCACAGGCTTCTTACGTGACCTGTGGTCATATCCTAAAGTATTTACTAGTTACCAAGGAGAATATGGACCATTATCATGAAAAGCACCAGAGTGAGTGAGACAGCTTGATGCATGGTCTTCGGTGCATCTTTTTTTTTTTTTGGTGGAACCAGGGATTGAGCTCAGGCCCTGTGCTTGCCAGGAAAGTGCTTATTCTACTGAGGCATCTCCCCGGGCCCCTTGGTGCATCTTGATATGAGGTTCACCATAGTGGCACACATGCTGGAAAATTTACACAAAAAAGAATCAGAAGAGAAAAGAATAAATAAAAGAATGGAAAACCTCAAATAAATAAATAAACTAAAAATCCTAAAAAAAAAAAAATTGGACGAATTCATTTTCTTTCATTTTCCATGTATAAAATTATATCCAAGGGCTAGAGAGATGGCTCAGTGGAATAAGTATTTCCCTGGCAAGTACAAGGACCTGAGTTCAATCCCCGGTTCCACCAAAAAATAAAATAAAATAATAAATAAATAAAACTATATCCATGTGTAAAATGTGGTACAATCAACCAGGATAACTTTTTGGATTCTTCAAATATTTTGGTGCTGTAGAAAAGTTAAGAGAGTTGGAGAACCATTCTGGATTAAGGGTGCATAACAATGATAGTGCCAAAGCCAATGTACAAGTCTTGATTGACACTTGGATTCAGCTGGAGTGATGGGCAGGAAATTATAATGGATTTTTAAAAATTAGGAAATTTTGATTTGTGCAGTTACATGTTGTCATAAAATTTTCTTAGGAACTGTAGTAACATTGTGATAGGTTCCTAGAATATTCTTTTTATTAATGTATTTTTATTAGCATGCATTTGTAGTGCATAATGATTACATTTATTGTGAGGAGTTTGTGCATGAATGTAACCCACCTTAATTCTTTTTGCCCCCACCCTATTCCTCTTAGCTTCCTCTAACTCTTAATCCCCCTTCCAATTGACAAAGCTCTATTCTGTTTTATTCTTTTTTTTTTTTTGAGGGGGTAGGGAGTTTGGTACCAGGAATGAAACTCAAGACCTTGTGTTTCCAGGCAGGCCCTGTACTGCTGAATGGTATCCCTGGTCCTCATTCTTAAGAAATGCATATCAAAGTATCTAGATATGTCTGCATCTTGTAGTATGAATAACAACTATGAAGACAGCAATATGCAATGCATTAATTATTGAAACTGTCCTACTAATTGTTTTTGAGAATTTTTTTTTTTTGGAGGCCTCAGAATACCTTCAGGGCAGGTCTGGTTTGGCTTAAGGATCTGGGGATCAAACCATAGAATCCTGAGCCTGACTCCTTTGTTTAAGCAGGCACTTAACAATTGAGCTACTGGGCAGGCCCCCTACTAATTGGTTTTGAAACAGTCTCATTGCTATTTGTTTCTGAATAAAATCAACAATAAAAAAGATAAGGGGCCATGAGATGGCTCAGTGGAAGGGCTTGCTTCCCTGTCCCTGGCAAGCTCAAGGGCCTGAGTTCAATCCCCAGTTAAAAAAAAAATTATATATATATATATATATATATATATATATATATATATATATATGATCCAGACTGTGCATGGTGGTGTATACCTGTGATCCCAGTGCTTGGGAGGCAGGAAATGAGAGGATCAATATGAGTCTAATTCATGTAGTGAGCCCTGTAGACTCTGTACTAAATACATAAAATAAGATCCAGTTGTTCAAAAAAAGTGTCTAGCGACAAAATGTCACCATGTCTGTGGTCTATAACAAGATTATCTGACAGAAGGAAAGTGTGTGTGTGTAAAGATATTGACAGTCAATTTAAATGAGTAATATTAGAGTCTTTGTTTCCATTTTTTTCTGTGGGTTTGAACATTTTCAAAATAAAATTATACATTAAAAACTATATTGGAAGAGATGAGCTTGAGTTTAAATTCAGGTCTTAAAGGAGTGAAAACTCCTGCTCTTTTCTTTTAAACCTCACAGTGTATATTCGCAGAGCTAGTTCATGTACAGTGAAGATCTTTTATTTTCACATTAATGATAATTGAAATTTGTAGATGTAAACTCTGAGAAATTTAAACCATTAAGATTTGATGATTAGGACAAACATTTGGTGCCACACAAGGACATATTTCTCATCTGATGTCCACCAGGTACTTTAGAAAAGATCCCCAATTATCCTTTGTGGTCCTGTTATTGGTGTAGATATTACAAAGGTTTCTGATGAAATGGTTTTAAATCAATGACTACCTCTAGCAAATGTCCATTTGTCTACTTGTTCTACTTAAACACATAGGTTTTTCTATTTATTGATGCACATGAATAAAAATGTAATTGTATCCATATCTAAGAAACTATATCCATGTATAAAATGCCGAAACCCAGATCTATATACAGAATTTATGTAGCTGGAATTTGCAAAAGACATGATGTCTCACTTACTCTTCTCTCATTGCTGGGACAAAATCCTGACACCGAAACTGAAGGAAGGAAAGTTTTATCTTACTCACACACTGGGGGTTTTAGTTCATACTCAGCTGGCTCTGAGGCAGGGCAGCACATGGCGGAGGGCAACCTTTCTTGGCAGGAGCAAAGAGCAGAGAGCAAATGGGAGGAGTAATGGCAGCAGAGAGCAAGATTCTCTCCCTCTTACATTACCTTCAGTCTATTTGCTCCAGGCTGAGTGTAGCTCATGCCCATAAGCCCAGTAGTCCTCACACCCATAATCCCAGCCTTATATCATGAATTAATCACAGACTGTAGAACTGCACCCCAGTGACTGCTTGAGGCTTCGAGGGGACAACTACACATAATGCAGGAAAATTTCACACTAAGTCTTCCATCCACTTGTCAGAGAGATGTCAAAATTTAAAAACTGGAGTCTGCCCAGTTAAACTAGAATTCCTTTTCTTACCTTTTCCAATAAGATTTTATTTGTACATTTTAGATATATAGCTGGATGTGGCGGTGCATGCCTGTAATCCCAGAACTCAAGAAGGTCAAGTAGGAAGATTGCCATGAGTTTGAGGCCAGCTCAGGCTATGTAGTAAGTTCAAGGCCATCCTGGATTACATAGTGAGACCCTGTATCACAAGCAAAAAATGAACAAAAACTCAAAACATTTTACATATACATAATGATCATATTATTGTAGAGAAGCTGTACTTGTAGCTAATATAGCCTGTTACTTTTTCTACCCATTCTCTTCTTTCTGCTTCTTTCTCTAATAGCAGTATGGCACTGGTTGAATTTTGGCCTTGCCATTATTAGCTATGATGTTTAGCAAATGATTTAACCTTTGGGTTGCTATTTTTCCTTCTTGGATAAAAGAGGGACAATAGCACGTACATATAGTACATTGCAATTTACACTGAAGTCTGACAATGTGCATACTATCTGAAGGGCACTAGAAGTGTCTGATCCTTGTGTTACAGGAATCAGGAGCAGATGGAAGATGCTTCACACAAAGGAGGGTGAGGCACTTTATTAACACTAGCAGATGGATGGAAAAGCAAGTTCCAAATCATCAGCCCTGAGTCAGAGCAAAGCAGGGTCTTCTACACGATTTTGTGAATGGGCTTACAAAGGCTGATAGTGAGTTACTCCATCACTGGTTGCATGTGTTTAGTCAGACATTTCTAGGCAGATTTACTCGGGGGAGGGTTTTGGTTACAGGAGGTCATTTATCATACAGTGAGGATGACAGGAGAGTTGGTGCCAAGAGTGAAGGTGTAATCAATCACTGTGTCCTGCACTGGGCCATTGTGTCCTGAGCAGGAATTCTGTCCTTAGCAGGAAGACCCTAAAGCAGGCTTGCAAACTGGGTATGTTGTACTCATCTTGGTGCTGCTGCCTATGGCCAAACAGGGCAGAGTCTAATCATCTGAGTTTTAAAAATCAGCTAGCTTTAAAAATCTAGCTGCTCCATAGGTAGGACCCCAGGGCTATTGAATCTGGGGTCCTACCTATGGAGCAGCTAGATTTTTAAATTTTGCTCTTATGAAGTCCTTATAAGTAAGGATTTACAAGGACTTTGTAAGTGTGGCAACAGAGAGCAAGTCTGTCTCCCCCCAACATTGTCTTCAGGCTATCTGCTGCGGGCCGAGTGTAGCCCTCATGCCCATAATCCCAGTAGTCCTCACACCCATAATCCCAGCCTTACATCATGAATTAATCACAGACTGTAGAACTGCACCCCAGTGACTGCTTGAGGCTTTGTTTGTTTTTTGCTTGTGATACAGGGTGTCATTATATAATCCAGGATGGCCTTGAACTTACTATGTAGCCTGGGCTGGCCTCAAACTCATGGGAAAATGGAAAGTAATATTTTTTAAAAAATAAGTTATTGGTACAATTTAAATATACATGCTGATCACATTCATCATAGGGAACCTGTAACTGTCCATGACTTACTTTAATTCCTTTTTTTTTCTTATTTTCCTCTCTTCAGTGCTTCTCCTCTCCTTATTTACAAAGCTTTGTTTCCATTTTATCTCTTCTCTCATTTTTTCTTTTACCTTTCTTCCTTCCCAAGCCATTTTCCTTTCCATTTGATGAATTTCTTCCTATTTCACTTCTGTTACACATTTTGGTACTGATTTACACTTTCAGTTTCTCACACTAGAGAGGCAATGTGATGTTCACATGTGTGTGCCACTGATTTCACTTAAGAGTACGGTCTTAAGATCCATCCACTTAGCAATAAGCGACTCAGATTTATCCTTTTAATAACTGAGTAGTACTCCATTGTGTAAAAACCCACATTTTTTTTAATCTATTCCTTGGCTGATGGACATTTATGTTGTTTCCATGATTTAGCTATTGCAAACCACACTGCTATAAACATAGGTGCACATAGGTTGCCACGGTATGATGTTTTCAAATCTTTTGGAGACACCAAGAAGAGAAACAACTAGGTCAAATGGGATTATACTCCTAGTTTTTTGAGAAATCTTCACAGTGATTTCCACAAAAAGTTATGTTATTTTTAATTAATCATCTATCCTACATTTTTATCTGCTAAATCTAGAAAACCTGATCAGCCCATCAACTCTTGGTACTTAGATTTGGATCTGGGCCTGAGCAAAAAGGTGAGAGAAGCTGTGGGTTAATTAGCACAAGTAATGAATCTTGAGGCACTAAATATTAATTTGGAAGATTACTTTTATACTGTTGCTTTCTTTTGCAAAATAGACAAAAGTCCTAAGAAGTATCAGAAATATCCAAAGGGAAGCAACAGCTATAACACCATCCAGAATGTAGGCCTGCAGAATAAAAAGAATCATAACTGGATTTTAACTGTTCATGTTCAAAACATAGATTGGGAAAATACATGAACTGATTACAAATATAGGTATTCTTTTTAATATAAATGTACATAAAATTCTTTGTGCTTCAGTGAGTGGATAATTTTTCATTTTACATATTTTAAAATTATTTTATTATTAATGTTTCTAGTTTTAGTGAGAAGGCATACAATATTTTACTTTTGCCTTCTGGTACACTTTCCAATATACTGAGAAAGTTCTCTTTTCTAATTCACCATGAAGTTTTTATTTGTTAGTTGAAATGTTGAATTCTATTGAATCCTTTTTCAGCTTTTAAGAATATGATGTTACAGTTTTCACCCTTATTTTAATCATCTGTGAATAAGTTAGTAGATTTCCTAAAGTTAAACTAATTCTGAACTTCTGGGTTCATAGTCTAACTTTGCCACTATCTGCCATGTGGTGTGTGGGACAATTCAACATTCCGTGAGTTTTCTTTACTATAAAATGGAAAAAATAGCAGTATTGTACATTATATATATGTGTAAGTGTCTCAGCATAACCAGGCACATAGTTCCTAGAACTCATAATTCTAAGCTGTTAGTTGCATTTCCAGGTGAAAATGCGCTATAATTATGCACACACGCACATGATGTGTGTCTGCTGCCTCTGTTAGTTTGAGGTTAGTTTTATGCTCATATCAGGAAATTAATTCAGAAGCTTTAATATTAAGCTATTAAAATTAAGACTTAAATATTTACAATAACATAAGAATAACTTATGAAGTTATCAGAGCTCAGGGCCTTGAGAACCATGATATCTTTGACTGATTCTTGAGAGCCATTCTACATAATTTTGGGGGAAAACGATGTCATAATTAAGTTGAGATTAGGGCATGTGTGAGGTCTAGTCCCTTGCCATGGGAGCTGGCTATGGTCATGGAAACATAACTCTGTGTACCTCTAGTCACAGCTGAGGTCTCAGCGTTCCTGTGGTAACTGAGTATCAGCGAGAAAGGGGTTTCACTTTGAGGAAAGGACAAGCTATTTATTAACCTGCCATCTGTCCTCCCTGTCCTCATTAACATAAAGATCCTCTTCACCTTAAGAGCATCACTGCCCTCGCGTCATCCCATAGTCCTCTCACCATTTTCCTTAATTAATGTCCAGGTGCTGCCTGTGTGGTGGGCTTTTGTTCCCCACGTACAGCTGGTCATCCCAGATCCCTGTTGCATTTTTGCCATTTGTCTCTTGTCCTTTCTGTTCTCTGTGCACTATGACACCTTCAGTGGGGCCCACTGAAGGGGTCCCTGATAGATTAATCTTTTAGTTTCTCTCATGTAGTTCAATTTTATATGTCTTTAACTAATTTCAAGAGCTTATGTTCCTCAGAGAAATCTACATTGTCATATTTATTGGTAGAGGTCCTTACCTCAAGTTCAAGATACTGCAAACTTTTGGGTCAAGAGCGTAAATACCAAAGCCAGCATGGAATGTTGGCTTGAATCCCGGTCATCTTGCCTGCTACACAGCTGAATGTGGGCTGAGAACTTAACCTCCCCCTGCTCTGATCTCTTTATCTATATCAAGCTAATGAAATGTTTACCTCGTGTGGTGGTTATATAAGTTAAATGAATTAATATATGTAATAACTACACAAAGCATTTGGTAAGTGATATATGTGTTTATTACCTGCATATTATTTTAAATATTTCTTTTTATATTTACAATTATAACCCTTTAAAATTCTCAATGTGGTATATTTCCCTTCTCTTATTTTATTTTATTGAAAAACAAATAGCAATGAGATAGTTTCAAATCAAATTAGTAGGACAGGTTCAACAATTAATACACTGCACATTGTTTTCATAGTTGCTTTTTGTTGTACAAGGTGCATACATGATACTCTATCTACAAACACTATTAGAGCAGATGCCTCTAATCAGTGATTTAAGAGAATGTAGCTATATACTATCTTTTCTTTAAAGCTGAATTATAGTACAGTTTCAATAATTAATACTTTTTTACATTGTTATCTTCCTAGTGGTTATCCATAGTACAAGAAGCAGACAGGATATCCTATCCAAACACTATTAGTGCAAATCTTGCTTCTCATAGAAGTACACAAAAGTATTATATATTTATCCTAACTGTACTGTTTATACAGACACAGAATGGTTCTTCCTTTGTATCCCCCCTTTTTTTATTTAGTCCTGTCAAAAATCAGTATTCTATTGTCATTCAATTATTATAGGTGCTTGAATTCAGCGAACCAATCCAACACAGTCCACCAGTCCACAATAATAGTGGGTTATCTGAAGAAGTTATTGATTAGAGCCTTTTACAGCTCAACTTATTATGGCCTTATTTTATATACCTCGTTTTCATACTTTTCTGCTGGATGGTTAAGACTGAGATAAAGCAAGACCTATATAACAAAAAATGTAACTTTTGTAACTGATGAGGTCAGTCAAGTCCCCTCAGGGTTCATCTTGTACCCCTGTACCTCACTCTCTAGATCCTTTGTCTGTGTCAGCCTATTCCTCTTCTCTTACTGAGAAATGCAGCAGATGCTTATTGTTTTTATTGGTCTTTTCAAAGATTCAGCTCTTGGATTTAATCTATCAGTTATTGTTTTTTGTATGTACTTTTTGCCTTTTTTGGGTTTGGTTTGGTTTTGAGTGCTGAGGATTGGACCCAGAGCCCAGCACATGCCGGGCAAGTGCTATATTGCTGAGCTACATCCTCAGCCCCTGTTTTATTATTTTAATTAATTAACTTCAGAATTATTCTTTAAAAGTTCACTTCTTTTCTTTGATTTATGTGTTGTCCCTTTTTTTAGCTTTTTGTGCTCAGTGTTTAAATCATCTCATTTTTCTTTATGTTTAATAACACTAAAGACTAATATTTTATTTCAAGTTCTGCTTTGTCTTAATTCCACAAAATTTGATATAGTATGATGTAATTTGTACTACTTTTAAATTACTTCATTAATTTTTGTGCTGTCTACATTCCCATATCAATACAGATGGACTGTGGTGTCGCTCACCCTTAGGCAAAGGCCATGTATTCACAGCATCTGCATGATTTTTCTGCTTCCATTTGTAGCAACATTCCTCAAGAGAACTGCTGTTGCTTAAGGTTCCCAATTCCTCCTCTTCTATGCCTTTTTATTTTAGTCAAGTAATTTTACTCTACTGAAACTATCCTTAACAGAATCAGCAGTGACTTTCATTTCGCCAAATCCTAGGGCAGCTTGCTATTTTTAGTTCTTACCTTATGTGACAGCAGGATTTGACTCACTCGATCACTTCTGTCTATGCTGGAACTTTCGTTCATTGGCCTCCAAGACATCATTTTTCTTAATTTTCCTATTCTTTAGTGACATCTCTGCTGACTTCTTCCTGCTTCTAACAGCTGAAGTGACCCAAGATCTAGTCCTTGCTCTCCAGGTAAATAATTTTTCTTGTTTTTCAAACCCACCTCATTAGGGCTTCCTTCTTGGATAATATCTCAAACACATTAGACAGCTTTTTGTGGATGGTTAGAGTGCAGTAATAGAGTCACATCCCTAGGTATTTAAAATGTTAGTGATCTTAATAAAAGACTCACTCATCTTTTTATTTATGGTTTTTCTCCTTCACTTTTAGCCACCCCGCTTGTTAGTCCTGGGCTCTTTTCTATTTCTTTCTTTTTTATTTGCATATTTACGTATTGGTACCAGAGACTGAGCTCAGCCATCCTGCCTGGCACGAAGTGCTGCTCCACCAAGCTCGGCGTCAGACCAGGCCATGACTCTGCATTGCTCTCAGCGTGCTTTCTTTTCCCCATTTCAGTAATAAGACTGCCAAATCCATTTCTTTAGGCCAGAAACCTAGTACTCCTCCTTAATTTTTCTCTTATTTCTCATCAGTCATACGAAGCTGTGTCTCCTTGATCTTCCAAAGCATCCTGTGTCCCATCGCTTTTCATTATTTCTACTATTTTCAGAGCACAGCAGCAGCAGCCCCGGCCCAGCCCACTATACCATTCTAACTGGTCTCCACACTTGCCCCTCCTTGACCTTCAAGTCTGTTGCCATTCAAAGGTCTTTTTAAAAGCAGAAATCATATCACAGTACTCTTCACCTAGCAGTATTCATCAGCAGCTTTCTGACATACTTAGAACCAAACACACAGTGACCCACTTTTGTATGTCTTTTTGCCATTGGCTCAGTTGCTGTAGCGGGCACCCTGGGCCATCTTGCTGCTCACTAAGGACAGTGACCCTAGCCGCTTTCTTCTCTCAGTTTGTTTCTTGTGGCTATGACTGAGTATCACAAACTGGAAAATTTAGGAAGAACGGAGGTTGACTTGGCTGCAGGCTGAGGAGGCTGGCATCACCTCTTGCTGAGTCATAACGTGGCAGATGGATTCTCATGGAGGGACAAACCAGCACACCATGTCAGATTCCTTCCTGTTCTTAGGAAGCCACTCATGGCGCCATGGGGTTCCCTCCCTGCTAATTTCATCTCATCCTAGCTACCTCTCAAAGTCCCAAGGGGCCGGGAGTTGGCACAGTAAAATAAGCACTTGCCTAGCAAGTGCAAGGGCCTGAGTTCAATCCTGGTTCTGTAAAAAAAAAAGATTTAATAAAAGGCCCAACAAACATTAACATACGAATTTGGGAATTTTAACACGAACACATTTGAACCACAGCACTCCTCTGGAAGTGCTTCCTGGTCAGTGCTACTGGCTTGCTCCTGTCGTATTAGGTTGCCATGCAAATAAATGTTAACTTCACTCTCTGAGAAGTCTTCCCCAGCCAGCCTTGCCTACTTTGGCTCTGCTTTAGTTGTACTGATCTTTTCAATATTTTAAACACTTACTGATTATTCCATTGTTGTTTTTATCTCCTAACAAGAAGATGAAAATTCTTTTTTTAAAATTTTATTGAGAAACAAATAGCAATGAGATGGTTTCAATACTGATTAATAGGACAGTTTCTACAATTAATACATTGTACATTGTTATCTTCTTAGTGGTTATCCATAGTGCAAGAAGTAGACAGGATATCCTGTCCAATAATACAAGATGCAGACAGGATATCCTGTCCAAACACTATTAGTACAAATCTTTCTTCTTATTGAATTAAGCAAAAGTAGTTGTATATCTATCTTAACTATTCTGTATATACAGATACAAGATGGTCCTTCCTTTGTATTCCCTTTTTTTTTGTTTAGTCCTGTCAGAGACGGGTACTCCATTGTCATCTAAGTACTATAGGTCCATGAATTCAGCAAAACAATCCAACACAGTCAAGCAGAGAAGATGAAAATTCTTGAGTAATAATAATGTGCTCACTGCCATCTCATCAGCATCCAGAAGCATGACTGTCATGTAGGACCTAGGTAAGTGTTTTCTCTAAGCCAATGGTTGTTTTGAAAAGCAGAGTGTTCATGAATTTCCAGTCTTTTGTGCTTAATTTTTCTTGTTAATTTCTAGTTTCATTATTTTCTGGTAAAAAAAAATGCAGCCTGTTTGATAATTTATTGAACTTCTGTTTGTAGCTATGTATTGTACATATTCTATGGACATTTGAGTAGTTTAAATGCATTAATAAAATGAAGCTTTTTAAGGGCATAATTTTAACAGTTCTGTATTTAAAAATTTTTTAATTTATTTGATCCATCAGATTATGAGAGTACAAAAATCTTACACTATAATTGTAGTTTATGTGAAATTCTTCTCTTCTCTCTTCTGTTCTCTTCTCTTCTCTTTCCTTCCCTTCCCTTCCCTTCTCTTCCCTTCTCTTCTTTCTCTTTCTTCTCTTTTCTCTCTCTTCTCTTTTCTTCCTTTCCTCTCTCTCCTCTTCCCTCTCTCCTCTGATTCCATTTTTCTCTCTCCTCTCTCTCTTAGAGGTAGACTAAAATGGTCTTGCACATGCATGAGACTTTGGGGGTCCAGGGTAGAATGTTATGGCTTGTGTCTAGTTGTCCCCTCAAAGCTTCATGCAGTTGCGGGGTGGAGACTTCTAGAGTTTGAGACTATCTCATGATCCACTGGGATTATGGGTCTTACTACTGCTAGGATTCTGGGGGTGAGTCCTACACTGAGCCTTGGAGCAGACAGTCTGAATGTAACATAAGAGAGGCAGAGAGACAGACTTCTTCTCTGTTGCCACTGTTATTGCTACTCCTCCCTTTGCCCTCTTGCTCTTTGCTGCCTCCATAGATGGATGCTCTCTGCCCTATGCTATGCTGCCTTGGAGCCAGTCGAGTAGGAACTGAAACCTCCAGTAACTATGAGCTAAATAAACTTTTCCTTCCCTCAAAAAAATTAAATAAATAAATAAATAATTTCTGTAGTACTACATTTTCCTTTTAGATTTTGTACCTTGGTCCCATTTGATAAATTTTCCTTGGCACACTCTACTTCTAATTTTAGTATCACTACCCCCTTCTTTATTTGTTTACATTGATCCAATATTCCTTATCCATTAGATGACAGTTTTTAGGGTCTTTTAATAAGTATATTCTGGCAGTAGTATGTACAGAACATCTTTTCTTACTCTGACAATCCTTGTTAATTGATGAATAATATTAAAAAACTATAAAGTTTTTATATAAATAATTAATATGCTCAGTGTGATTCTTGTCATCTGATACCTTCTGAGGTATTCTCTTTTTCTTTCTCCTTTTCCGACTTCACTGTAATGATTCAGTTTTTCCTTGGCCATGTTTTCCTTCAATTACTTTAGAAATTCTTCATATCATCTTACCCAAGAAATGGGTAATTCAATGTTGTTCATTTGCTCAAGGGAAATTCTCAAATATGGTTATGCTTTGACAGGTGTAGACAAAGGAAGGGGTATAGAAAGGAAGAATCATGATGTGTGTGTATGGACAGTACAGTTGGGATAGATAACGTTGTGCTTCTACATAATTCTATGAGAGGCAAGATTTGCACTAATGGTGGTTGGACAGGATATTATGTCGGCTTCTAGTACTATGGACAACCACTAGGAAAATAACAAGGTAGAAAGTATTAATTATTGAATCTTTGATGTAATTCAGGTATAAAAAGTAAGATACTCAACCGGGCATGGTGGTGCATGCCTGTAATCCCAGCACTCGGGAGGCTGAGGCAGGAGGATTGTTGTGAGTTCGAGACCAGCCTGAGCTACAAAGTGAGCTTAAGGCCAGCCTGAACTGCATAGTGAGACCCTGTCTCAAAAAGACAAAAAAAAAAAAAAAAAAAAAGATACTCAAACAGCTACACTCTTTTAATTCACTGATGAGACATACGCTATAATAATGTCTGCAAGTATATCATGTATGCACCTTCTATGATACCAAAACATTATGAAAACAGTTTGCAATGTATTAATTTATCAAATCCATCTTGTCAAGGTATCTTAAAACTGTCTCATTGATATTTGTACTTCAATAAAATAAAAAATAATAAAAATAAATAAATAAATAAAAACAAATATGGTTATGCTCTGAATTATAAGTGAAAGAGGCCAAAAAAAAAACTAGTTTCAAATTAGTGCTGATGAGTTTGATTCCATTAAAGTCAGAAAAGTAAAATTATGATAAGTCTGATTTGAGTGCACATAAAATATTAAAACTCAAAACACATAAAATGACCTTTTCTCATTTTCAGTGTTTTCCAACTATTTTAATGTTCTGGGAAAAAATTGACATTAAACAAACACCACAAAAGAGTATGTACACAGAAACACATAATTCTCCTTTTATCTTGGGCTTTCAGATAGCTCTGCATAACGTAAGTCTTTTCTTAAAACTTTAATATTTTAAAACCATCATGAATGTTATACATTAATACTGATTTAAAATATAGTAAGAGTTTTTTAGCATCTTTAAATTTTGTCTCAAGCAAAGACTTCACTTGCTTTCATGTCTACCTAATTTTACAATTAAGTAAAATAATTATTGTTATTGTGAAATTCGTTTTATCAAGTTAAGGGCATTTCCTAGCTTTATTATAGTTTATTTCACAAATGAGTGTTGAACTTAATTGAATTTTTAAAAGTTCCTTTGAGAAGTCTGTATGAATTCCTCAGGATCACTTATGATGTTGATTCATATCTTCTCTAAGGCCAACCCTACCTTGCTCCCTTAGGACAAACACTACTTCTATGTTTAAGAGATACTAATCATGCAATTTATTAATATTTTTCACACTTTTATATTTATGTCCATAGATGATATTTGCTCATTGTTTCTTCCAGAGCTATTTTAATTAGGGTTATGTTGCACTAAATGAATATTTAGCTTTTCACTCTTTTTTTTTTTTTTTTGGTGGAACCAGGGATTAAACTCAGGCCCTTGCACTTGCCAGGGAAGCCCTTATTCCACTGAGCCATCTCCCCAGCCCCTGGCTTTTCACTTTTATCTATGCTTTAAAACAGCTTTTTATGAAAAGAACTGTCTATTTCTTAGAGGTTTGGTGGAAATGACCTACAAAACTGTCTGTGCCTGGTACCACTGGAAGGTGAAGGAGAGACAAAGCATCATTTGAATTTTCTATTATTGCTTCATCAGAATTTGTTTATCTCCTTGAGCCAATTTTAGAAATTAATTAATTAATTTATTTATTTATCTTTGGCAGAATCGGAGATTGAACTCAGGCCCTTGCACTTGCCAGGGAAGCACTTATTCCACTGGGCCACCTTCCAGCCCTAGAAATTTATATTTCCTACAAAATTGTCTTTTTTTTTTCTTTTTAACAGGGTCTATAGGATCTCACTACATAGATCCGACTTGTAGTAATTCTCCTGTATTCAGCCTCTCAAGTGCTGGGATTACAGGTTCATGCCACCACACCCATTCTCCACAGCCATCTCAGTGCTCCCTGGGGGCAGGGCCAGTAACAGCACACAGGGGACTGAACCCTGGCTACTGTGCTCTGCCTAAGCAGGTGTTTTAGTCCCCTGAGCTATCTGGTGGACCCTAAAATTGTGTGTGTGTGTGTGTGTGTGTGTGTGTGTGTGTGTGTGTGTGTGTGTGTATTTAGTACAGGGTCTATAAGGTCTCACTACATAAATTTTCCTGTTTTCAGCCTCCCAAGCGCTGGGATTACAGGCATGCAACACCACGCCCAGTCTCAATCACAGCCTCAGCATGCCCCGAGGACAGGGCCAGCACGGGGCACAGAAATTGTCATTTTTAATTTAGGCTTTTAGAATTTTTGCTATAAAAATGAATGAATATATTATTAGCTTATAATTTAATTTTGTACCTATATTTGAATATTGTCACTTCTCATTGTGCTTTTGTTTTCTCACTCTTGCAGTCCATTAATTTTTAGTTTCATTTCATTCTTCTCTTTTTTTGCATTTTGAGTCAAAACCTTAGCTCATTTATTTTTTTTATTTTATTTTTTGCCATGAGATGTGTTTTATTTTCATTCAACATACAAATAATTTTCTATAATATCCCAGGGCAAACCAGAGAATTTGGCAGTCCGATTGGGGGTGGGGGGTCCCCCTCAGAGACCCACGGGCAGGTGGCATTGGCACAGAATGCCCAGGTTCACAGTGCAGCTTGTGGCTCATGTCCAGCTGGCACGTGGCTCTTCCTCATAGCATGAGTGGAGGGGTCTTGGAGATGATGGGTTGGAATTCTCTGGGCTCTTAGGAAATCTCACTCTGCTTTTCCTGCTCAATGGTCTCTTTGGTCAGAAGGGTGTTCTTCTCCTGTGTCTCCATCTTCTTCAGCTTGGCCTTATCAAAGTTGGCGATTTCTCCCATGTCTGGTTTGTCTGCCATTTTCTTAAAACAATCTGAAGGGTCTCACTCCGAGCTTGAACTCCTGGTGCTAGCTCATTTATTTTACATTTTCTTTTAGTTCAAAGGAACTTTTAAAAGTTCAATTAAATTCAACACTCATTTATGAAATAAAGAAAATATGTAAAGATTTTGAGTTTGTTCTGAATCTGTTGAACTATTAAATGATTGCCCCTTTAGTTTATGTTAATTTAGAAATGGTTTCATAAGTTTATTGATACGAATATTCTGTTTTTCTGGCAATGTTTAACTGTATTGCACTGTGGCCAGTAAATATCACTAATGTAATATATATTTTTTCTATTTGGGGAATTTCTTTTGTTAATACATAAGTCAATTTGGAGTAATGCTCCAAGTATGACTTCAAAGAACGTGGACTATTTGTTGACAGAAAGCAAGTGAGACAGAGGTATTTGGTGAAATTTTTTCTTAATGCTTTATAACTGTCAATTTTTACCTAACAAATTTTGAAGTTATGTTTTTTTGGCACAACTGGGGATTGAACTCAGGCCCTTGCGTTTGCCAGGGAAGCACTTATTCCACTGAGCCATCTCCCCGGCCCCTGAAGTTATGTTAAGAAGACATAAATGCCAATGGTTGTTTCATTTTATTGGTTAATTATTCCCTTTATTAATGTAAATATTTTTATGTCATAACTTTTTACATTGAATTGTACTACATCTGATGTGAATATTTAACAACTACTCTTCTCTCTTTAGTCAGTATTTGTTTTGTCAGAAATTTGAAATTGCCTCTGAATTTCCATGTATTCATGCTCCAGCATGAAACACACCAATGTTTCCTGCTGGAGAAGAATAGGTATTCAGTTTTCAGCCTCAACAATATCAAGACTGATGAAAGAGCTAACATGCATACCTTAGATCAATTCTGATGTGTCAGACAAAACCCTGATACATCATCAGACATAATATAAAAGGAATGCATAAAGCTTTTGAATATGTTCCTTTTTTTCCTTTTTTTTGGGTGGAACCGGGAATTGAACTCAGGCCCTTGCACTTGCCAGGGAAGTGCTTATTCCACTGAGCCATCTCCCCAGCCCAATATGTTCTCTATTAATAATTTTAAGTTAATGAATATTTTGAAGTTGTTATACTTTATATCTGGCTGTCACCCCAAAGCCTTCTGTGCTGAGAAGTGGGGTTTGTGCGCAGGGATTGGATCGTGGGAGAGCTGCAGCTGGCAGTGAGGAGGCGGGGTATCAGGGAAGAGGCTGCCCACCACAGGGTGGAGCTGGGAGGGCATTTTTCCCTCCCTTGTTCCACCCTCTTCTTTCTCCTTCCCATTTGTCTTGGCGTGAGTGGCTTTCCTCCCTGCAGTTCCTTTCCCAGCTCTATTTCTGCTCTGGAGCCAGCAGACTATAGACTGCAACCTCTAAAAACTGTGAGCCAAAATAATTTTCTCCTCGTTTAATATACTGGTGGTGGGTACTGAGTCCCAGTCATGAGAAAGTGACTAAGCAGCAGTTAACATTTATCACCTACTTCAATTTTAAAAATAAGCCTTTACTTGTTTATGTATTTGTTTAAAGAAAGGACCAATTTCATCTATAGTCTGAATCTCAAAAAATGTCTGTACAGTCTTTGCTATAAAAGTTAAATCAGTCTTACCAACAATGAGATACTAGTAGTAGGGGGAACTACCCACTTGGGCCCCACTCCAATCCTTCTCTTGGACAGGAGCTTTCTTTCCTTCAATAAATCTATTCTTCCCAAAAAAAAAAAAAAAAAAAAAAAAAAGAGAGATACTAGTAGTAGATTATCACAAAACTTTTAACTAAAATTTTTGCTCCTGGAGGGGCTTTAAACAAGCCACACCAAACCTGCTTTGTTAAGGCAGCCTGAGCTAGCCAAATAAAATAAAATTTATTGCTCAGGGCTGGGGAGATAGCTCAGTGGCCTGTACACCTGCCTCATGATTACAAGGATCCCGATTCGATCTTCAGTACTGCATGCAGTGCCGGCCCCAGAACCCCAGGTACGACATGCAGGCCACCGAAATCAGGAGTGGTGGCACACCCCTGTAATCAAGTGCTGGGGAGGCTGAGACAAGAGGATTGCTATGAGTCTGAATTGTGTAGTGAGACCCTGTATCAAAAAAATAAATAAATAAATAAGATTAAAAATATTCATTCTGGGGCCGGGGAGATGGCTCAGTAGAATAAGTGCTTGCCTGGCAAGCACAAGGGGCTGAGTTCAATCCCTGGTTCCGCAAGAAAAACAAAAAAATTCATTCCTTAACAAGACTTTATAGTACTAGGTGAACAAACATAGTTTTCTACAACAAATAGTACAACGAATTTGTTCCACTAGCAAACTACCCCAAGTCTTGAGTCATACGTCAACAATAACAAAGATGATTGAGACAAATAGTTCAATATTATCAGGAAGTGCTTTGCTCCTGTGAACAGACTCAGAAACTCAGCTTTGTGCTTATTGTTTATATTCAAAGCAATATAAATCCTGACAAAACAAGACTTTCACCTTAAGTTGGTTAATGTTTATTTTCTTAATATACTTGGATGAATGTAGTGTGAATACTTTCTGTTTATACATTTATTTATCATAGGAGATAATGGCTTACCTGGCACTGAGCACTCATTTTTATGGCATCTGTTAATAGTCCCTTTATTTTTAAAGTTTCTCATTAAATTCCCATTTGAGACTGGTGGCCTTGGGTGTCATCTTAATTTTAGTCAAGGACAAAATAACAATGCATGATTGTAATTTTCTGATTCCACAGCTTGAAATAACTATCTTCAAACTTCTTATTTTTTAAAATATACCTCTTATAACAGTTTGTAGCTAGATTTGTTTCATATAGTGTCAGTCTCTTCTAATAAACTTGTCACATTTATATTATGACTTATTGATTATGTGGAGGATGATTCCTACAATTTTAGTCCGTGCTTGTTACAAGGCTTCTAGCTAGTTCTTCCCCCACACTACATTTTTTTTCTTTTTGCCATTTATTGCATTGTTTTAGTCTCATTTAATTCAGTATTTTCAGTTTAAATTTGCCAGAAATAGCTGTAACTACATCATATTTATCAGAAAGTATTAGAGCTAACACATTTATTTATTTATTTATTTTTATTTTATTGAGAAACAAATAACCATGAGACAGTTTCAAAACCAATTAGGAGGACAGTTTCAATAATTAATACATTGCATATTGTTGTCTTTGTAGTGGTTACTCATAGTATAAGATGCAGACAGGATATTCTGTCCAAACACTTAGTACAAACCTTTCTTCTCATTGAATTAAGAAAAAGTAGCTGTATATCTATCATATTTTGTATATACAGATACAAAATGGTTGTTCATTTGTATTCCCTTTTTTGTTTAGTTTTGTCAGAGATGAGTATTGCATTGCTGTTTAAATATCATAGGTGCATGAATTCAGCAAAATATTCCAATATAGTCCAGTAGTCCATAATAGTAATGGGTTATCCATAGCACTGACAATATCAGAAGTTGTTGACTTGAGCCTTTTACAGCTCAACATATTGATATGGCTCTACTTTTTATACCACATTTTTGTGCTTTTCTGCTGGATGGTTAAGACCAAGATAAAGCAAGACATATTTAACAAGAAATGTAACTTTTGTATCTGACAATGTCAGCCAAATCCCCTCAGGACTTACCCTGAAACCCTATACCACAGTTTGTAGATCCTTTGTCAGTGTCAGACATGTGGATGAGTCATGGCCATTGCTTGACCAATTTGGTCTCTGTAAAAGCCAGAGAAAATGTTTTCTCTCCATATGACTCTTCTTAGGCACACTCTACATTGTTGATCACTTTCCTCTGTGACCCTATAATCTTGATCAGAAAATTTGGGACACCACTGAGTTATAGGATGTTACAGTACAGGTTCTCTTATGTCCTGAGTCCTCACTGACTTTGAAAGGCTAAGGCCAAAATTTTGGCTGTTGATATTCAGACAGATAGTGAGGTTAAGCTCTACTGCCTAGGTTACAGGGTAATAATATCATTAAGTTTCTCTTCTGGAAGGTTAACAACTTAAGTTTGCAGACCAAAAATTATGGGTAACACATTTTAAAAACCTGATTATTGAAACTTAACACAATAATTGATGACTTGAATAACAAAATGGACACAACTAATAACTGAATTAATAAGCAACAGGCAAAGAGAATTTCTACAGCGAAGGAAGATGTGTGTCCTTCATTGATCAGAACCCACCAAATGCTAAACAGCTTTTTCAAATTCCAAAATTAACACAGACACCATCATCAAAGCCATCATGATGAAATTATGATGAAAGGAGGAGGAAGTGGTCATTGGGAAGATAGCTATTATTTTGGGATTCAGTCATATTGAATCAGGACCGTGATTTTAACTGTTTATACTTGGGCAGGAATCAATAAATGAGAAGACATTCTAGAAATACCCAGAGAGAGAGAGAGAAAAAAAATCTCTCTTCTTGCTTTATTCATTTATTTATTTTTATTTTATTTTATTTTTTGTCTCTTTGAGACAGGGTCTCACTATGCATTTCGGGCTGGCCTTAAGCTCACTTTGTAGCTCAGGCTGGGCTCGAACTCACAACAATCCTCCTGCCTCAGCCTCCTGAGTGCTGGCATTACAGGCATGCACCACCAGGCCCAGCTATTTATTCATTTATTTATTTGAGATTAGGTATTACTTATGCAATCTAGACTAGCTTCAAACTTACTCTTAGGCTCCCAAGTGCTGGTACCTCAAGTCTTCGCCTCCACACCAGGCATCTGGACAGAAAAATCTTGAAGGGAGACCAGAATACTTATATCAGATTTATCACTGATAACATGATAAGATAGAAGAAATAGTGAAATTGAAACTGCTTGTTAGGCTTTTCAGAGGTGCAGTAAAGAAATAGGAAAGATAAAAGAACCCTTTATTAACTTCAAGGACATGGAGAGGATCAAGGGCAGATGGTGCAGGTCCTCTGGCCTGAGACAGGGAGGCTGAGCTAAGACTTTATGGACTTTTGACAGGGGCAGAGCTCGAGGGGCAGTTCCAGTGATACACAAGGAGCTGATTAGAAGCTCACTTATGTGTGCAAAAAAGGTAAAAGTAAGTTGTATCCAGGGCTGGAGCAGGGAAGGAGGAGGAAGTGGTCACTGGGAAGATAGCTATTGTTTTGGGATTCAGTCATATTGAATCAGGACAGTGATAATTTAGCTGTTTATACTTGAGCAGGAACCTATCACTGCTATTATACAGTCCTGATGCAAAATATCAGGCAAATAAACATGCTAAATAAAAACAAAGGCCAATTGAATTTATGAACACAATTGCATTCATGAATATAGGCCATTTGCATCTATGATAAAAATTAGCAAGTGCATACCACCAAATCAAATGAATATTCATACTGTAAGAGTTACATTTTATATCTTATAGACTTGGAGAAATAAAGGACTCTGACTGATATCAAGTTTGGAGAATATGTAGAATAATGGAACTTTGTACATTGCTTCAGGATTTTAAATTGATACGAACCTCTAGGAAAAATAAGACTAAAGATATGTTTACCTCATGATCCAAAAATGCCAACAGGAAAAGGAAAAGAAATAACACAAAATGCCAGCCACAGAAGAATGAAGTGTGTTTCAATAAAATGCTGCCTCTCCATGGGACCGTACAGTGTAGAGAGTAACAATTCAAAGACACAGCAGCTCTTTGCAAAACATAATGGTATAAACCAGGGACAGAAGACTAGTATACTTTCAGCACAGATCCATTTTGAGTCTGAAATCAAGTAAAATTAACTGTGCTGTTTAGAGATGTATACACCTGTGTCAAAATTGTGGAAAAGCACAAGGGAATAGCAACGACAAGCTTCTGAGCTATCTAAGGTGGCGGTGGCAATGGGAAGGCATGGGAGCATAGGCAGGACCAGGACACAAGGATGGCCTTGGCATTAGCATAGAATATTCCAGGGCCTCATGCATGGCAAGCACATGTTCTATCCCTGAGTTATCCTCCCAATACTATCCTTCAGTTCTTAAATTAGATGTTCATTTATGTATATCTATTTTATTGAAAGTTTATTACTGAAAAATTTTTATTTACTTATTTATTTATTTTTGTATTTTTAGGGAAGGGTCTACAGGGTATTCAGGGTCTCACTACTAGATCAGACTTTAGTGATCTCCCTGTTTACAGCCTCCCAAGTGCTGGGATTACAGGCCTGTGCCATCATGCCCCATCCCAATTGCTGTCTCAGCACATCCTAGGGGCAGGACCAGCACAGCAGGCCCGGGGATTGAACCCCCAGCCCCAGTGCCTGCTTGCAGGCATTTTAATCCACTGAGATATTTGGCCAGCCCTGAAAAAAATTTAGTACTGAATTTGTCTTTATACTTTTTATTATTTCATATTTTGTTCTAAATTAAATGCTACACTTGTTATATAGAAATCAATATACAAAAGAAAAAAGCATATAAAACAGCATATAAGTAAAAATAGCTTAGAAATGTTTGTGTGGGGGATATTTGGCCTGCTCAGTGTGCCCTGAGGGAGGGGCTGGCACCGCATGAGGTGCTGGGGACCAAACTATGGTCCCTGGGCTTGCCCAAGTTTGCCTACGCAGGTGTTTTAGACCACTGAGCTATCTCACCGGCCCAGAAAATTAATATTGACCATGAATTGCACACCCAGAAGAGTGGGAATAATGGTATTTTCAGACATACAGGCTCAGAATACATATCATTCACAGAATTTCCCTAAAGGAATTACTAGAATATGTTCTCCAGGAATAAGAAAGATGGTAGAAGAAGAAAAAAATAACTGGGTGTAAGCAAAGATGAGAGCTGCTTTTCACTCCAGTGTTGAGAATCAAGCTGACAGCCTCACACATGGTAAGTGCCTGCTCTGCCAACTGAGATACCTCAGCAGAGCAAAGATATTAGACAGAATTCTTTTCTTTACGTATTTAGTATAGGGCCTACAGGGCCTCACCACATTGATTGGACTCGTAGCGATCCTCCAGTTTTCACCCTCCCAAACACTGAGATTACAAGCCTGCGCTACCACACAGTCTCCGTCTCTGTGTCAGTGAGCCCTGGGGGCAGAGCGGGCACAGCACACCAGGGATCAAACCCCTGCTCCCTCTGTCTACCTAAGCAGGCACTTCAATCCGCTGAGCCATCTGGCCAGCCTGATAATATTCTTCATCAACTGTAAATAAGAGGGAATCAGGAAGATCATCTGGAACAACATATTTAGATTCAGATGAGATCAATAGAGTAGATAGGAGAAGTATGCTAATGATTTTTTTAGTGAGACATACGTGTTTATTTTAATTCCATGAGTACAGAAAGCTTAAGGTTTCAAATACGATAAACAGAACAGGATCTAAAACCTTTCAAGTCACTGGAAGAAACACACACACACACACACACACACACACACACACACACCTAACAAAAAGCAGGAATGAAAAAGCTCATGTTAATTTACTGGGACCTTTCTCTAATAACAAAACCTGTCAATTTAATGATTATACAGAACTTTCTTGCTGGTAGATAATAACCACAGTAATGATCATAAGTTTATTGATGAAAATAATTATTTACCGAGTGCATATTATCTCCCACTGTCCTAAGTGTTACCATATAACCACTTTCTCATGTAATCTTCTCAGTGACTCCTGGGATAGAGTTTATCAGTATTCCAGTTTTGCAGAGTGCAAAGGACAAATGATCTGGCTAAGATCATGCAGTTAGAGACAGGCAGGCTTCTCCCTGTGTGCTTGATTCCTGCCCAAGTCAGACTTCTTGACCATACACATTACCATGTTAACTTCAAGCTCAAAATCAAAGTTTTCACATTCTAGCCTCTTTCCTCTTTCTGCAACGCCACCAGTTCACTTCACAGTTGGATCGCATATCATCCTCTCTGTGGCTTTCCTGTCCCTGGCTTTTCTCCTTCGTAACCTACCTGGTGCACCCAATGCTAACAGTTATATTCATCTTTGTAAATATATCATGTCACTTCCCTCAAAATTTTAACCCAGTCTGCTCCCTTTTCAGAAGCACCTCCCAAACATAACTACACCTCAACATAACTGGTCATCATCTAATAGCCACCCTCCCTTCTCACCAAGCTCCCTGCTGCTGTGTCTATGACTGCTGCCCAGTTTTACCCACCTTCCAACCTCCTACACAGCCCTGTGAACTTGCTTCTTTCCTGCCTCAGAACATCTTATTCTGTTCTTCTGTACTCTAAACATTACACTTGTAAGCCGCCCAGTCATTTTTCTAGTAACCTAAAGTGTGGGAAGACTACGTATATTGAATGGATTCTGCAAAAACATTCAGGCTAACCTGATTTTACAGATGACGTAATGAAAGCATCAGGAGTTTCGAGGGATCTCTGGCTAGTTGGTCGTACGCACACCTTGTTTGTCTCTTGTGTTTCTTCCTTCATACAAATGGTTGATTGGTAATGATCAAATGTGTTCATTACAATTATTGTTGTTCTATTTCAGTTACTGCTGATTTTCCAAACAACTGTCATTTGCTCTTTCTTTCCTCTTGGACAACTTTTTAAAATCAGGTGACACCTTTTCCATGTGATTTGTGATTTGGATGAACAATCCTTTCTAATTATGTTAACCATCATGGAGAGTCTCTTCCTTTTACTAATGAGTTGTGTAAGGGGTAAATGGGCCCCAATTCTACCCAATGAAATGTGAGGGGACTCGGATGTGGGCTTCTGTGAAAAGCTTCTTCCCTAACAGAGATTTTTCTCTCTGTGGTGATCAGTGGATTTACATAATGTATGGACCTACTTGCCTGTCTTTGGTCATGAGGGAAAGCTATTAGACCTAAGGATAGCTGAGTAGAAAAAGAAAGAATGGGCTATATTGCCTTATGTAGGGGAATACATATTTTCATTATTTTTTTTTTGCCACTTTTACTGGATTTACTATGATTGCCACCAAAAGCTGCAGAGTGGATTCTGGAAATGCTCTTTTTGATATTGTGTTCACTAGGAAATAATGTTGACTTCCAGCCTGCTCAGGCTCCATCTACTTTGTATCCCATGCCACCATGCAAGTCCTAGTAAGTTCCCACTTTCATGCTGATCCTCTTCTTAGCTCCCTCCCTTGCTCTTACTCAACTAACTCATCTAATGGAATGATCTTTCCAAAAAGTAAATCAGCTGATAGTGCATATTTCATTATCTTCCAAGGCCTCCCTGCCCCACTTTGAATGAAATCCCAAACCCTGCTATGGCCTACACCTTGTATAGGATCTAGCCATTAGATGCCTTTACCTTTTCACTCTCTGGAAGCCTCATGGACTCTCTGGTTGTACTTTGTATTCATCAAAAGTGAAACACAGAGCATTTTACTGGATGATTCCTCTGCTTGAAACTCACATCCTCCAGACAGCTGCAAGCCTAGCTGCATCTAGAACACTGATCAAATGTCTCCTTGTCAGTGAATAGGATGAAACCAGAATATCAAAAGCAATCCTGGGCAACAAAGGAAAGGCAGGAGGTATTATAATCCCTAACTTGAAATTATACAACAAAATTAAGATGATCAAATCAGCATTGTAGAAAAACAGACCTGAGGATCAATGAAACAGATTAGAAAATGGAGACACAGCTATAAATGCACTTAACCACCTTATCTTTGACAAAAGGGCCAAACACATGTACTGGAAAAAAACATAGCCTTTTTAAGAAATGGTGCTGGAAAAACTGGCTTTTCACATGCCAAACACTAAAATTATACCCATGTCTATCACCATGCACTATATATAGTACAGTCAAAGTGGATCAAGTATTTAAATATTAAAACAGAAACACTAAATCTTCTGGAGGAACATGTAGGTAGAAATCTTAAAGACATAGGGAGAGATAGAGAGCTCATGAACAAAAACCAAACTGCATGGGAAATACTTCAAAGAATGAGCAACTGGGATCTCATCTTTTTGAAAAGTTTCTGTACATCAAAAGAAATTACCAACAGAATAAAAAGAAAACCCGTGAACTGGGAAAACATTATAACAGGCTGTCCTTCTAACAAAAGACTTCTATCTAGAGCATACAAAGAATTTTTAAAAATCAGGCCTCCAAAATTCAAATACCCAATCCAAAAATGAGCATCTGAGATGAATGTTTGTCAGATGAAGAAATGCAAGTAAATATATGAAAAATGTTTAACATCATTGGTCATTTGAGAAATGCAAATTTAAACAACACTGAGATTTCATCTCACCTCAGAAAAATTACTATCACCCAGATGTGAACCAATAACAAATACTTGAGGGCCTGTGGAAAAAAGGAACCCTTTTTTACTGTTGGTGCTAGTATAGAGTGGTACAATCTCTGTGGAAATTGGTGTGAATATTCTTCAAAAAACTAGGACTGGAGTTCCCATTCAACCTAGCTATTCTCCTCCTGGGTATTTTTGCAGAAGAACTGAAAACTTGATATCACAGCTATATATGTGCACCTGTGCACACAATTTGTCATAGTTAAATCTTAGAAACAGATTAATTGAGGAATGGATAAAGAAAGTGTGCTATTTTTACACAATGAAGTATTATTCATCTATAAAACAAAGAACAAATTTGAGGCTTTTATTGGTAAATGTGTACAACTAGAGACCATACTCTTTAAGTGAAATAAACCAGAGCCATATGTGCAAACATTGTCTCACTAGCGCAAGGCCCTGAAAGAGTAAATAAAATTTGAAAGGTACAGTAAATAATGTGGAAAAGAAAAGAATCTGTTCAAAGGAAAGGAAACGCTGAGATGAGAAGGACAGGAGACAGATGGGGAAAGAAAATTATCTATGTGTATATGCACAACGGCTTGGGTAATTGTACTATTGACTTCTGCTGGTCAGTGGAAAGGAGCATTAAAGTTAATGCTTAATTCTTCTATTAATCTCTTATAACATATTTTATTCAACTTTGCATGCATATATCTGGTAATCTAAACCACTAATTTGAAGACAACACTATGCAATAAGCAAATACTTTTGAATTTGTATTTTCTTTAAATTCTGTGTCCTTTCTATTGTTTAAACTATCATTATTTTAAATTCTCTTTAAAAAACATAAAAATGTAAAAAATATCTCCTTCTCAGTGAAACCATTTCTGAATTTTCTTTCTAAAATTATATGCATGCCGGAGAGATAGCACAGTAGAATAAGCACCTGCCTGGCAAGCGCAGGGTCCTGAATTCAATCCCTGGTGCCACAAAAATAAACAAATAAATGAATAAATATTAAAAAATAAAAATATGTGACCTCATCAGGCCCAATAAGACTTTATTCATTTCCTTTTTCTTTATTGTGCCTACCAGCTCCTGACAAATTCTGAATTTTCTTATTTCTTTATTGCCTAGAATACGTACTAGCACAGTGCTAGTGTTATGACAGCTCTGTCCCCTTGAAAAGTACTTGTTTCCATGGTAAACGCAGGGGCCTGAGTTCAGTCTCCAGTTCTACCAAAAAAAAAAAGAAAAAAAGAAAAGTGCTTGGGGTACACTCAATACATACTTGCTAAGTAAAAATGTAATTAAATAGGGTATTGCAAATTATAATAATTTTTAAATTTATATTTAAAAGCAGTCATTCCAGGTACATGCTATTCTTTAACATGCCTTAAAATTACACCTAATATCTGTGCATTTCACTTCATTATTCTTTAATAAAAAGATGTTTAAAAGTAAAGAAGTACTTGATAGCCCTAAATATGTCATGTAATTTTCATAAGCATTTGTTTTTAAAGTATGATTAGGAGTCCTGATTCTACTGTTTTTAAAGTATATGAATACTCTATCAGCTAGACTTCACTTCATTTCTTACGTTAGAAGGGAGCATTAAAGCACCATGTATTCACCTACAGAACATAAATAACATTTTCTTTTCTATTCCCCCAGAATTTAGCATAGTGTCTTGTAAGAAGCTTAGTAACAGTGAGCTCACAGTACACAGTAAAAGAGAAAATGAGGCGGCATGTAGATGTCCATAGCAGCCACAGGACCAGGAGGCTACCCCTCCTCTCCATCCCCTAAAGGAGGGGAAGTGGGCGTCAGGGTGTGTGACTGGTATGAGGGCTCTGAGAAAGGGGATACAAGTGAAGGACTGTTTTATATCTGCATATTCAAAATGGTTAGGATAAATATATAGCTACTGTCTCGTAATTCAATGAATAGAAAGATTTGTTTTAATAGTGTTTCTGGATGGGATATAATGTCTGCATCTTGTACTATGAATAACCACTAAGAAGACAACAATATGCATTGTATTAACTATTGAAAGTATACTACTAATCGGTTTTCAAACTTTCTCATTGCTCTTTGTTTCTCAATAAAATTATAAAAAAAAGAAACCTCTGGGAAATTGTGGCTTTTTGCAGGGACGTCCACCATGCATTCTCCAAGGTGTTATTTTATCTTGCTCTTTTGCCTCTTTTTCTTGGCCTAACCTCACTCTACAGTGCTGGTTTCTCTCACTGTTCACTTTTTTGAATAAATGTGCCATCACTTTAAAAAACGGAAGAAGAAGAAGAGGAAGAGGAGGAGGAGGAAGAAGAGGAAAGAAAAAGAGACTTCTGGACCTCTCTGTGTGCATGGACATGCCTATTAAGCACAGCTTTGGCTCAGATGTTCCAAGGTGTCTCTGTCCTCCATGCTCCCTCATTCATGTACTCTAAAGCGCAGGATTTTCTTTAAAATGTATGACATTCATTAATAAATGATTTCATTTTACAATTGTTCAAATAAACAAAGGAATGAGGGTTCTGGGACCATGATATCTAGCACAAGTCACAGACAACCTCTCATAGGTCGGTAGCTATGACTTTGGGAGAGTTGCTGAGCCCCACTGTTTTTCCTCTGTGAAACTAAAATGGGATTCTCACTATGCCACGCACCCAAGGAGGGTAGTTGTGAGTAGTAAGGGAGCTAAGGTACAAGCCAAGCCCTTTACTAAATGTCAGCTCCTGGCATCATGGGAATTTTTTTTCTTTCTGTGAGTGGAGGTATTGAAGGTTGCTAGAGGTATGGAAGTTGGGACTTCTAAGAAGTACAAAGGGGAAAAAGAAAAAAATATATATTTATACACACGATAGTTAAGAGATATGCATTTGGTCTTTTCTTCATTGAAAAGAAAGGTTTGTGCTAAAATTATTTGAAAAGATATCATGCCTAAAAAACACAGGATGAAGACACCTGGGATTCCTTGTTCATAAGTGAGATGAGACACGCCCCCTCAGGGGAAAGAAGGAAACCTGGCCTAGGGGTGATTCCTGCTGCCTCACACAGGCACTGCACTCTGCCCAAGCAAACACTCAGGGCTTGGTGAGTGTCTTACTCACTTTTATCATTGCACAAAATACAAATGCCCAAAATTAAAGAGAAGAAAGGTTTCGTTAGTTCACAGTTGGTGGAGATTTCAGTCCATAATCTCCTGGTGCCAAGGGAAGTTGGCTCATCACAAAAGAGCAACACTGTATGGTATCAGAAGACAGCAAAAGCAAGAGAAAAAGGGAGAAACACCTCTTTCTGCCTCTTGTATCTTACCTAGACTCTTGGAATTAGTGCAATGCCAATCCAGTCAGTGGAAGGATCCAATAATCACTGCCTGCAATCCCAGCATTGCACTATGAATCAATAACAAACTCTAGATTCAGCCACTTCTCAAAAAAACTCTATGACTGCATGAGACATTGGGGGGACATCTAGTCGTAAACTATAATAATGAGACATGCCAAGTCCTCTCCCAAATACATAACTACCAGAGGGAGTTCAATGGATTGGGTTCATGTGGGGACCCTGGCAGACTTTTTCTAGATATGCTGTATGAAGGAAAACATGCAGTGAATGTTTAAATTTTTAAAAATTATTGCAACAAAAGACACACTGCACCTAATCTCCTCAAAATGTTTCCCCTCACTTGGAACATGCTTAGACCATTGTCTTTTGCCTCTTTTTGAAGTAGTTCTGGAAAGCTTTTTTTCCCCATTTATTTTATGTGTTTGGTACAGGGTCTACAGGGTCTATAGGGTCTCACTATGTAGATTGGACTCATAAGGATTCTCCTGTGTTCAGCCTCCCAAACGCTGGGATTTTAGGCACACACCACCATGCTCAGTCTCAATTGCCCTCTCAGTGAGCCCTGGGGTGGGGCCAGCATGGCATTCTGGGGACTGAACCCTCAGCACTGCACTTTTCCTAGCACTGAGCTATCTGTCCTATGCAGCTCACTTTAAAGTTACAGGAGCTTCATAAAACTTTAACACAGGTACTATATATGTAGAGACAGTATTAGGGGATAATAGTTTTGTGATAATAGTTGAATTCTCTTCGAGAAAGACATTATCTTCAGGGGTTGAGGGTATAATTTATTGTTAGAGCCAAGGGTCTGATCCCTGGACACGGACACACACACACACACACACACACACACCCCTCTTTCTAGGAGATTCTGTTCTCATTGAATGTAAGCATGTAGGTATATTTTTGGAGAGATGGGAAGAAGAGAGTGGTTTATCATAGAACATTGGCAGAAAGAAAGAAAGAAGAAAGAAAGAAAGAAAGAAAGAAAGAAAGAAAGAAAGAAAGAAAGAAAGAAAGAAAGAAAGAAAGAGGGAAAGGAGGAAAGAAAGAAAGAAAGAAAGAAAGAAAGAAAGAAAGAAAGAAAGAAAGAAAGAAAGAAAGAAAGAAAGAAAGAAAGAGGGAAAGAAGGAAAGGAGGAAAGAAAAGCTTCAGGCAGTCTCTGGTGGTGGTCAAAAGACTCAGGGAATAAGCTTGTAGACAGAAAGTTCATAAGCAAGTTTATAGATCCCTTACCCATCCTTCATGTGTCAAAAGAGCAATATTTATGCTCCCTCAAATTATACTCTAGCCTTGCCTAGCTTCTCTTTATCCCAGAAAGGCCATGCAGACAGGCAGAAAGCATCTCTGAGGCAACGTATGTTTCACAGGCCTTGCCGTTCTGCAGGCCCCACATGAGGCCCAACCCCGAGAAGCATCAGGGAGTGATGAATTGCGTGTGCTGAAGATGCTTTCATTCAAGTGGAATTACAGGCAAAGATGGAAAATTAGTTGAATAATCAAAACCAAATATGGCTTAAATTTTTGTACAAATGAATTCATGATCTGAGATTTATACTCACTCTTATGGACACCAATATTTTTCAATAACTCATTTCTTTTTTTTTTTTTTGGTTAAACTGGGGATTGAACTCAGGCCCTTGTGCTTGCCATGCAAGTGCTTATTCTACTGAGCCATTTCCCAGGCAATAACTCTATTCTTGAAATTATTTTCACATGAGTTCTATTTGAGGTGCACATAAAATTTAGATACTATGTTCCATATCTTTTTTAAATGGTAGAAGTCTTTTTTCTCATCCTATACTTTTCTTAGCACCAGAATAGTATCTGACACATAACACCCAATAAATATTAGCAGAGATACTAGATGTATGAAGAACCCAGCTTCATTACAGTTCATATAATTAGGAAATAATCATACCCAAATTTATCTTAACGTTTATTTACTACATTGAGTCTTCTTATGGGGAAAAATATCTAAGTAGAAAGGCCTTATTTTTTGGGACAATGATGAGCATTTCATGGCAATATAACAAACTAGGGTAAGGATAAGGTCGTAAAATAGTCACAAAGAGAATTGTTATTAGGAAACAATGTCAATATAATATTGCAACAATAAATATATTCATGAACTTTTAAAAATTGGTTTGGAAAAAGATTAACAGTTGGAGTAGGTTTGGTTTGGAGGACATTTTGAGGAAATGAGCCTAGAGTGGAGAAGAAATGTTTAGAGAAGGGAGAGACTACAGTTGTCAATATTTCCAAGGTGGATTTTCAAGTTTAAGTAGTCATATGTCATTTCTCCTACTACTGACAATCACATCTTCAGGTACTGTGCTAAGCCAAATGTAGTCATTAGTAAGTATGATTATTCATGTCCAAGAGAGGTAGCGTGGGTCGTTTGGGTTATATCACTAGCAGGCAGTGAAGTCAGGACCCACGCATAAGCACTCTTTGGAGCCCATACCAACCTGAAGGTAATAATGTGACCGTATATTCAAATATGAGGGCAAGTCTCATTTTAACTTAAAGTCATATTTTAATTAATCTAGTTCATGGGGCTAGGGAGATAGCTCAATGGCATAAGTGCCTGCCTGGCATGTGCAAGATCCTGAGTTCGATCACTGGAACCCCAGGCACACATTGCTGGGCCCAGAAGTGCTTGTAATCCCAGAACTAAGGAGGCTGGGAAGATCATTACTAGTCCACACTGCATAGTGAGACCCTGTATAAAACAAGAACAACAACAACAAAAAAAAAAACAAACTGTCTCACAAGTGCCCAACAATGAGTTTCATGTTACCTGCTGAAATGTAGAACCATACCCAGCAGCCTGTATTTTGCAGCTGTACCTGCTCCCCCGAGCTGACTACATAGCTCGTCCAGCTCCAGATCTACCAATGTCACAACACTAAAGCCTAAAATTGGTCTTGCTGAGAGAACTTGCCATAGAAATCAGCAAAGACTAGAAATCAAGGATTTTTGAAAGAAAAGTTGTTCAGAGAGCTAGTTGTTGAATTATCAGCCCATCATTGTACCTACAACTACTTTTACCCCAACTTAATATGTATTTCATAGAAAAAGAATCATCTGCAATTCCAAATTGGAAAGCCAATGATTAACATCGACATGATATTGGTGTCAGATTACAGCCACTGTGGTTTTGCTTGTTTTTTTGTTTCAGTATTATTTTTCAGTCATAAAGAGTCAAAGATGGTAAGGAGACGTTATTGACTCATTTCTTTGCAGATGGCTCGGAAAACTTCTGACAATCTCACTCCCCTCCGCCTTCTCCACTCGCCAGATGTAGTGCCAAGTGCTGACTAGAACTGCCGGCAAGCCTGACACTCCTGGTAGCCTGGGTCTTTGGCAACCTTGACTCGCATACACAGGGGAATGTACTAACAAGGTCCAAATGAAGTGTCTGTCAGGAAATCCAAGTCATTAAGAGAGATGACAGGAGAGCTGCAGCGGAGGCTGCAGGTATTGAAAATACATGCAACTTATATATATATGATTAATGTAGTAGAATAACAGGGTAGAATAATTCATAAGAAAACAGCTGCTCCAACAAATAGAAAATAAATAGGAAATGTCAGTCAGGTCCCTTAAAGTGAAAAATGTGCCTTTCTTTAATTTTTGTAGGAATTGGTTCATGGTTGCTGAACAGGGCAAGATCTTTAACCATTTGTAAGTCCTTTACCATTTTATATCTCAGTCACTTATAATCAACTACCAACAGCATGGGGAGGTTGTATCCTTAGACAATAATTTCATACAGTTTATCTATTTTTACAAGGATATCTAAATCTACAAATGCAAGGATCATGTACTCTGAACAGAGCTTCTAATCACCTAGAAGCTACTGTTCAATTGCCCTGAAAGCTGGTCATCTATAAAACATACATGACTTTCTTGTTCCTATCCCTCAAGGGTTTGACTGTCAAGAAGCCAGTAAATTTGTGCTTAGCTTGTTTGGGCAGGAAAACATTTAGTACACATTTTACAATTTGACTCAGAGAAAATTGAATTCCACCTGAACGCCACCTGTCATGCTGTGGAAAAAGATGAAGAGGTAGGATGAGTTCCTAAAGTCAGCCTGGAAATTGATAAGAGATACTCCATGTAGAAGTGGTTGAACAAACTGTCTGTCTCAGAGACGTTAGCCATATGTCCTCAGGATTACTCTGGCACAGCATGACTATGTGCAAGGAATTGTGCTTTACACACATTAATGCTATAGCAATCTTCAAGCTCTTCTGTAAGATGAGTCCTTTGAATCTTCCCATCAGTGAAGTGAGGAAATTGAAGTTCAGAGAGCAAAGTAGCATTGGCCAAGGTCTTGAAAATATTAGACTGGAAGCAGCTTGTGAAGTTCAGCCCCTATTAGCTGCATCAGAGTCTATGTTAACTTCTATGGTTACAAGCTCTCTAAGCAGTCAGAATTACAGATGATTAGCAACAATAACTTCACTGTTTTGGGGTTGGAATGGATTTAGGAGCTTCATATTTATTAATCGTAATTTGTGATTTAAAAAATCTGTGCTTATTTTCTTCTAGTAGTAGGGGATGTGTACTCCAGACAGTAGCCAACCATCGTAGAGTGAGAAATTTTTAATTGTTAGACGGTTCTTCTGTCAGGACAAAAATTTGTCTGCCTTCCTAGAGCTTTGTGTGGCTAAGGGTTGCTCTCAGAAGCAACATGAAACTGGTTCCACCCCTCTCAAGGGTCAGTCTGAGCCTGCTGATGGAGATCCCTGTCACATATGCCTCCGATTGCTCACTCTGCAGCAGAAGCATACCTCACTCAACTTTCTGTCCTTTTTCCATTATGCCAAGAGGTTTTGTCATTTTCTAATGTCACTCTTAAAATGAGAAGCCTTGAGCATGTGAGTTTAAGTAGGAGAACCATAATCTCCATCCATCTGGATGTGGTTCTTCTAGACAGCGGAATACATGGATTTTAATCAGCTTATCATATTTTAGTCACATTAAGTTTTAAGTTCATTAATACTATGAGGACTTTCTCATATGAGTGGTCATGAAACTGAATTTCTATACAGTGTGTGGTCAGGTTTTCTGTTTTACTCCCAAGCATAGAACATACATTTATCCCCGTTAAAATTAATTTTTAGTAACTTGGGCTTGCATTAGTTAGTACAGAGTTGAGAGTTTAAAGTTCATCTATGGGCCTTGTGTGACCCAAAGTGGGTCGGAAGGGCACACTGCTGAGGACTCCTCTGGGGACCAGAGGTTAATCCAGCCAGGATACTTTCCAACATGCCTGTGCATCGCTGGTGCATCCGACCCCTGGAAGAAGTCAAAATTGAATGTAAGAAATAATGTGACAGCATCTGTCGTCCACAAGGACCTTTTCAGGAGCAGAGAAAATATGACTTGGAAGATGGGAAGGCAATTCTTTTCCCTCCAAACATGCTTAGAAACTGCAATAAGGAGGAATCTGGTGGGTAAAAGAAGCTGTCCCATAATAGGGAATTTCAGTCTGCTGTGACACTTGCCATTGAACCCAAGACCTTTACACAGCATTACATTTCCAGTCTTTTTCATGTTGTGTTTTGAAACATGGTATTGCTAAGTCATCAAGTTACCCAGTCTAGGCTCAAAGAATTTGGGACTGATCCTCATGCCTCAGCCTCCCTCGGGGCTAAGATCACAGAAATGTGTCCCCATGCCCAGCTTGACCATATTTTTTCATTGTTCTTTCTGTTTAGACTCATTTACAATCTTGGAAAGGCTTATTTCTATGTCTTCTATATTCTAGATCCTATCAGTAAGAATTACAAGAAGACTATGTTTTTGGTAATCTTGTTCATCTTCAGTGTTTGCTAACAGAAGGAAATAGCCTCTGCATTTATACTGGTGTACAGTTACAGCAATTGAACAGCATTTCCAGGTATTCTTGTTCCTTTTAGAAGTAGAAGGAAAATGATCTGTTCAGTGTTTTCAGGTCCTTCACTAAATGCATGCACTACACACATACACACAATCAGGACACTGGTGGAGACATCGGGACCAGGCCTGTCCCTCACCAAGCTCTTCCCATGCTGATGCCTTCTGAATCTCCCTTGGCACCATCCACAGAACCTGCTGATACTCATAGCTGAAGGGTAATAACTTTGATGAAGGAAAAATGTCTTTTATTTGTCTTATGTGTGTTGTAACTTAAATCTTTTATGTCTATTAAAATTCACCATAAAGCATAGCTAAATCAGTAATACTACTCTCTCAACAGCAATTCAATAATTTTCTACTGCTGAGAGTAAATGTTAAAGAATCAATTCCTGTTTACACTCAGGTTTTCCAAGAACAGATTAATCTGACAGTGTCAAAAACTTACATAAAATAATGGAGCTATGAAGGGACCAGAATCATAAAACCAGAGTGAAAGTGGCCTTTGAGATTCTTTAGAACAATGTCCTTGCCAGGACAGAGAAAATAGAGGCCAGGAAAGGAAATACTTACAGGCATAAGGTCCTAAAGGATGTCTGTGTTCATCTTTCAAAGTCAATAACAGCAAGATCTCAGTGTGCTAGAGCAGGGTTTTATTTGTGTGTGTGTGTTTGTGTGTGTGTGTGTAGGGGGGTGTCAGGGATCAAACTCAGGACCTTGCACTTGCCAGGAAGGCACTTAAGCCACTGAGCTATATCCCTGGCCCTAACCATCACTTCCTAACATTGCTAATAAGTGGCATTTTGGAGCTGACAGCTCTTGTTATGCAGCTGTCCTGGGCTTTGTAGAATGCCCTGCAGCACTCCCAAACTACATGCCAATAGCTTCCCTGCAAAGTTAGGACTGCCAAAAATGTCTCCCAATATTGTCACGTGTCTCTTAGATGGGGATCGAAATCATTTCCTGACAAGAGAATCACTGGCCTTGACATTTTCTATCAGTCAAAGTTGTAGGCCTTATTTCAAGACAACTTGGATGCTAAGGGTGATGCTAATTAAATCCTATGAGGTTCATAGAGGTCTTTCCTACTTGAAATTGTTTACATTAACTTTTACGGAACTGTAATCCATATAGTTGTGGTCATGAAATAATAAAATAGTAATATTTCTACACGTATAGGTCTTACTAGGGCATAAAGCATTATTCTAGTGCTTCTAGAGAGGAAAATCTATTTTCAGCTCAGGTCTCTCCAAAATAAGTGAAATTTTCTCACCTGAATAGGAAGGGATTTAACTCCATCCTACCTTGTCTCAGTTACTCTTCTCCCATTGTTGGCACAAAATACCCAACACCCAAAACTGAGGAAGGAATGGTTTGTTTATCTCACAGTTAGTGGAGGTTGCAGTCCATACTCAGCTGGCTCCACGGCAGAGTGGCACATGGCAGAAGGAAGCAGTTCATGGAGGCAGAAAACAGCAAGAGCCAAGTGGAAGGAGCAGTGGCAATAAGAGTCACAGAGAGCAAGTCTGTCTTCTGTATGTTGCATTCAGGCTATTTGCCCCAGGCTGGGTGCAGTACCCACAATCCCAGCAGCAGTCCCACCTACAGTCCCAGTGCATCATGGGTTAATCACAAACTCCAGAAGTCTGCCCCATGACTGCACGAGGCTTTGGGGGGACAACTAGATGCAAACCACAACCTATCTACATTTCCCAGAGAGTGAAATATGGTAGTTTCAGAAAACAAACAACAAAAAATACAGTTGTATTTACTCAGAAAATAGCCTCTTATTAGAGAGACTACTGGAGTTCTGCTTATAATTTAGTTATTATCCATGTAGCATATTAGCATTTTACAGAATATTTGAAGAGAAACTGAACACTGATGGTGATATCAGTTAATGGAAAGCCAAAAAGAACCCAAAGATTCCACACTGAGCACTGCTAAAAATATGAGATCAGAGGTCTCACATAGTTGCCTACCTGGTTGTGAATTCTCTGGGACATTGAAGAAACAGAAGCACATATCAGATAAGACGTCAAATTCTAGTTCCAGCTCTATTGTACAGTGGATGTCACCACTGTTTTGTAAGATGCCACGAATTGCTGGCAGAACCCTTGAGGGGACTTTTGTGGTACCTGATTCCAATTTCCTGGCCTGTTTCTGATGTGAAGTGGCTATTGTGGCAGACAGTGCCTTCTAATGATCACATTTGGCCCCAGGACCCTGTCTGACCTTGCAGGTCACCCTCAAACAATAGGGCACACAGCCAGTCAGTCAATGTTCCAGCCTCCTGTCTCCTTGAATGGACAATTATCAAGGACAGTCCATGGAGTTCCTAGTGGAATCATATTTCTCACTGCTTGTAGTGGAGACCTCTGTAATGATGCTGTCTGTATTTGGCTTCTGTTTTTCTCTGTCTCCTCTTGTGTCCCTCTCTCATTCCTCAAGACTATTTCCCAAACCACATGTGTGCTAAAATAGGAGTTCTTATCTCAGACTGTGCTTTCAGGGCAACTTCACTGTACAATATTCATCTTTCTTATGAGTGTTTTGATCCAAATTAACTATATGGTAGAATTTATTTGTTTTTCACCCCAGACTTGGAGTTCATTCATTTTTACCCATTCATTTTATTAGCCTCACAAAAACGTACATTAAAAAGTCTCTTTGCTGTTGTCATGACTCAATCTCCACGGATCCCTCCTACATTTTTGTCAAGATTGTGAAACAGAGAACTTTACTCCTTAAGTGTGTTATGCATGAAAAAAATAATGTCTTGATGCTAAATAAGCTTTAAAACCATAAACTGTATTCTAAAACATTTAGCTGAAAAAGGTCAAATTTTCAAGAACTTCTATATTGAGGCATATCTGAGAAATTGTTCTCAAGTTGTTAACCTTGGCTAAAAAATCTTGGACTCACTTTAATGAGGAAAGCAACTCCTTGCTCTCTTAAAAATTAAAATTATATGTGTGTCAGGCTGTTCAAGGCACTGAATAACAAATTTAACAATTCTTTTCCATTACTATATTTACACTATTCAAATGTATAAAAAACTGAGTACTGTACAAAACAAAAATGTTTATCTTCTAAAAGTCTTGTGATTATCAACAGCATGAAGGATGTGTGTATGTGTGTGTGTGTGTGTTTGTGTGTTGTGCATATCATGGCTAAACATGTTGCTGAGGAAGAGGCTGTTTAGCTGTAGCCTGTGATATCTTCCCTCTTAGGATATCTCTGATTTCCATTCACAGTGATGGATGCTAGGGAGAAAGTAGGCAGATGTTAAACTCAGTGCTTTGTGGACTCCACTGTGTATAACTAAGGAAAATAAAACAGTTGCCTTCCAAGGACCCTAAGAGTTTATATCTCCAAGAGGGCGAGCCTATGTCTTCCTGCTTTGTCTCTTCCCACAGTATCTAACCCATTGCTTTACCTTTGGGGAGGGTAAGCAAGACTGACGCCTAAACCTATGTAAGTTCTTCTATATCAGGTATTGTTTCAAGAGCTGACATTAATTATCTCTTCCAAGAGATATTCAATACATTTTTCAAGATACTAATATAATACATTATACTTCTTTTCCTACCACTTTTAGTTAAACTTGACTCTGTCAAACAACAAATGATAGACTGTATTATATCCTTACATTAGCATAAACCTTTATTACTGATATATTTTGACTCTCATTCCTACTCTTTCTGCTCTTTTTATAGAAGTGTCCAAATTTCTGAACAGGTAAAATCACCTAGCTTTTAAGCTATCTCAATTGCATTAAATCCAGATAAAATTACAATGGTTACTAGGAAGCTGAGCTTCCCTACTTTGATGTTGGAAGTTCACTCTAGTCAGTGGTGCCAGTGGCTAGAGATAAGTAACTATAACTTCTGTTGTCTATGACAGGTAAGTTCTTTCATCAAGTTTTCCTATGAGTTAACTTATGATTTATCTATCTAATAACTCAAATTCTTTTTCTAATGATGCTATGGTTTGAATATATCTGCCAAAATTCATGTGCTAGAAGTTGAATCCCAAAGTGTAAATATTAATGATATTGGCAGGCTGGACCCTTGGGAAGTAATTAGGATTAGTTGAGGTCATGACAGTGCCCCCCCATGTCTGTGGCCATAATGGCTTTTATAAAAAGAGAGAGACCTGAGCTAGGACACTTGCTTTATCTCTCCAGGTGAGGAGTATTAGACCCTCACCAGTACCAACCTCCAGAACCGTGAACAAAATAAGCCTCTAATTTTTAATTAGTTTCATAGTCTATGACCTTTAGTTACACTGACAGAAGCTAAGGTACTCCTTCCTTATCTCTTGCAACTTCCTGTCATCTCCTACCAAATATTTCTCCAAAGCAGACAACGTATGGCCTTACCTCTCATTACTATTCACTTCATTTGCATGTAGTTTTCTCACTATAATATCATCACTGTGGGAATCTTGTCCTGTTCACAAGGTGTCCAGGAATAAGACCTGCCAGATTGGGCTTCAGTCAAACCCTCTTCTATAGCTTAATTCCAGCTGGGTTTGGTGTACTTATTATAAACTTCCTGCAGTTTTTCTCTAATCAACTACATTTTCCCATCATGTTGTGACTTGTGAACATCCATTTACATTCATTACCTTGACATTTCTTTTTTCACAAATCAAGTTGAGCCATTTTTCCCTCTTGAAATAGTTCTTACTGCCAAATATCATGGTAAACACTTGTAGTCCCAGCTTCCTGGGAGGCTGAAACAGGAGTATCACTTAAGGCCAGGAATTCAAACCCACCCTGGGCAACCTAAAAAGACTCCCATCTCAACCACCCAACTAACCAAGAACATTCTACTAGATTCTCCCTCTCTGAATTTCTTCCCTGATAAGTATTGTCTTCTTGAATATTAATATCTTTTACTTTAGAGGAGTGTTCCACACTCAGATTTAACAAGAAAAAAATATAAAAAACCCTGTTGGCATAAAATTCCATCTCTTGATTTAAAAGGAAGTGATTCTGGGCTAGGGAGATAGTTTGGCAGTCTAAGCACCTGCCTGGAAAACACAGGAACCTAGGTTTGATCCCTGGTACTGCATGCCACACTGGCCACTGAAACTGGGTGTGGTGGCACACACCTGTAATCCCAGCACTGAGGAGGCTGAGACAGGAGAATAACTATGAGTCTGAGCTGCATAGAGAGACCCTGTACCAAATAAATAAATTTAAACATTTTTTTAAATAAAATGAAGTTTTTGGAATACATGAAATAGGACACTTAAGCATGCTGGCATTTCCTGTGACTTCAGCAGATTAAGTGAATAGTGACCAGCTGTTTCTTATGGAGACTATGCACATAGACCAATAGGAAACAACTTAAACTGAAGCTTGAAGTGGTTTAAGTTCAATGTGAGGAAAACCTTCCTGCAAATAGCAAATTTGGAATAGACTTCTAAGGAATATAACTCAATATTTTTTGGGTGTCTTAAAAATAGAATAAATTTGCTCTTAGAATACTGTCCTTTTATTGAATAATGCTTCAGATACTTTTCATTGGTAGACATTCATTTTTTAAAGAAAAACTTAAAGAAAAAATTGATATACGGGCTGGGGAGATGGCTCAGTAGATTAAGGGCTTCCCTGGCAAGTGCAAGGGCCTGAGTTCAGTCCCTGGTTCCACACACAAAAAAAAAAAAAAAAAAAAAAAAAAAAAAAAAAAAAAAAGAAAGAAAAATTGATATAAACTATCATGAAATGACAAAATAGTATTTTTAAAATAAAAATGATTATCAGCTTATTTCAGACTAATTTCAATTAATAAGTAGATTCTAGTTTAGGTCAATTTAATGGCTAGGCATCTGCTAATATGATGAAAATAATTGCAATGGACTCCTTGTTTTCAAAGAGCTCTCAGGGACCCAACCCACAGGCAGGTGGGAGATGCACTGTAATCTGTGCTGAAGGGGAATACAGGGCAGAGGACGTGTGGAATCCACTGCAGTGATGTCAGACCTGGGAAGTGGAAGGAGGCTGTTGAGTGGGTAGGTGAAGGTCCCGTGGGACTCTGCACAGAGCTGGAGGCGAGGGACGCATTGCTTTCAAAGGGTTTAGAATTAATAATGGCATGGAAGTAATACAGGCTGCAAGTTCAAGGCCAGGAAGATACTGAAAATAACAAGAGAATGATATACCCGTTCTCTACAGAATCATCAAACTCCAGATACTGATCCATGAGGACCCAGATAAAGATGCAAGCATGTCTAACTTATCTTGGAAAATCCATCTGAGATGAAAGATAAAGAGAGTCCCGTGAATACTCTCACTGGAAAGCAGCGTTGCAGCCAGCTGGCAGTGGTATGTGTATCTCTTTCCCCATGTAGTCTATTAGCCTCTGCACGTCGGGCATCCCAAGCCACTTCATAATTTTTGTCATCTCTATGCACCAACTACACTAATATTTACTTAACACTGATCTTCAATTAAACCTTATTTTAAATAGGAATTTATTACTGTAAAGAGAAAAACAGTGTAATTTATCACTAACAAAATGTATCATGAAAGTAAGTTCAACCAAAGCAAAATGATATCACTGAATTTTAGCTAAATATCATTGCCTATGACTTTGAGCTTGAGACATGTTTTCTCTTTTGTTAAACAGTTAGTCTAGAAAATACAGCCATGTGACACATTAAAAGCTTTCATGAATGACAGACTATAACAATGGTAATGCTATGATATTACATTGCCTGGTGCTGTTACAGCACCCTGGTTTATTTAAGTATACTCTATGATGTTTACACAGTAACCAAATCACCTAAAAACACATTTCTCAGAGCATATCCTCATTATTAAATGATGCATAGACCTATTAAACATTAAGACAAGTTAGCATTAAGCTGGTTTCTTCTAGGCTAAACAGAAAGAAATCATACTGGATGTGACAATTTTGTCATACATTGTTTGGTCAGATTGAGAAACACAGCTAAAAAAATGACAATTACTTCATTAGCATATACTTCTCCTGTGTTAGTTTGTTCCTGTTATTTGTCACTGTAAAGTTATCTTCATTTTTGACAGTGTTTCTATCCTGTAATTTCTTGTTTTTCTTATTTTTTTTAAATAGTTGATTTCAGCAACAAAAACGTGGATTATCAGTTGAGGTTTTGGCTATAAATAAAAGAAAGACGAATTCAGACTTTGCAGGTTTGAAGAGAGGAATGTTCACCTCGCATAATTGGTTCATAAGTAGCATGACAGCTCCAAGCCTGGCCACATCGTCAAAGACCAAACTTCCTTTCTTGTGTGCTATTAACCTCCAAGCACCACCTTTACTTTTGCTCCAGTTTCCATCATGCCTTTATGGAGGATGACACAGCATCAGGCTTTACCTGCAGAGATAAAAAATGTCCAACAGAACAAAAAAATGTATTTCTCCTGTGTGTTACTGTAGGGGAGAACAAATTCTTCTTAAAACATTCTCTCTCATCCCAGTAAGTTTTCCTCATATCTTACTGGCCTTAATTTTGTCACATGTTCACACTAACCAGGTGTCTCCTCCAGCCTAGGTGGAGCAGAGATAACATTACTGAACAAATGCAAGATTGATATTTAGGTACTCTAGCTTCTGTGCTGGTATGTTATACAATAGCAAAGCCTGAGTATGAATGCATTCTTTTTCCAATGTGAAAGCTGCATTACATAGGATTATGTAATTTTTATGTTAAATCTGGCCAAGGTCAGTGCTGAGCTATTACTGTTAATCCATGAAAGGCTGAAAATGTTGACATTGGAAAAACTACACTAATATAACAAATGAAAAGACAATCCCTTCCTAGAGATTAATTTTTTAAATTTAATAAATTTGACTTTGAAAATATTGCTCTTATTTATCTCATTTATCATTTTATCAGGACTCATAGAAGATATTGAGACAATACTGAAAACAAGATTTTCTTACGTAAGAATGCTTTAAAGCTGAAATATTCTCCGCTGCTGGTGGGAATGTAGACTGGTACAACCATTGTGGAGGTCAGTGTGGAGACTCCTCAAAAGAGTAGGGCTGGAAATCCCATTCAAGCAGGCTATCCCCCTACTGGGAATTTTCCCAAAGGATCTGGATACGTTGTATCATAGTGATATATGTGTACCTCTGTTTATAGCAGCACAATTTGTGATAGCAAAATCTTGGAAACAACCAAGATGTCCATCACATGAGGAATGGTTGAAAAAGATGTGGTATTTCTATATAATGGAGTATTACTCAGCTGTTAAGAATGACAAGCTTGAAGCATTTATATTGAAGTGGATGTCACTTGAACATATACTCATAAGTGAAATAAACCAGACAGACATATGTAAATATCATATAGTCGCCCTAATATAAGAAGCGAAAAGAAGATACACAAATAGAAATATACAACAACAACTAAAAACAACTGAGTCAGATAAGGTAAAGTGAATGGCATATGCTGCAGGGTGCTAATCAGCTTTTCTTCTGGAGAGTTAACAACCTAAGTTCACAGATCAAAATTGGAGAAATAGAAGAGTCACAAGGCCAGCCAACATTTTGGCCCTAGCCTTTCAAGGTCAGTGAAGACTCAGGACATAGGAGAACCTGTACTGCAGCATCATGAAACTCAGTTGAGCTCCAAATTTTCTGAATAAGGAGATTATGGAGCCACAGAGGAAAGAGATCGAAATTCTATAGTGTGCCTGGGGAGAATCACATGGAAAGAACACTTTCTCTCAGGCTCTCACAGAGAGCAAACTGGTCAAGCATTGGCCATGACTCATCCACATGGATGACACAGACAAAGGATCTTCAGAATAAGGTACAGGACTACAAGACAAACCCTGAGGGGACTTCACTGACCTCATAAGAAACATAAAGTACATGTGTTGGTATATAGGTCTTGCTCTATCTAGGTCTTAACCATCCAGCAGAAAAGTATAAAAATGAAGTATATGCCACAGGGCCATAATAATAAGTTGAGCTATAAATGGCTATGGTCGACAACTTCTTCAGATAACTCACTATTGTTGTGGAATGCTGGACTGTGTTGCATTGTGTCATCGAGTTCAAGCACCTAAATTGGTTGAATGACAGTGGAGTGCCCATCTTTGACAGGTGTAGACAAAGGAAGGGGTATAGAAAGGAAGAATCATGATGTGTGTGTATGGACAGTACAGTTGGGATAGATACATCGTGCTTCTACATAATTCTATGAGAGGCAAGATTTGCAGTAATAGTGGTAGGACAGGATATTATGTCAGCTTCTAGTACTATGGACAACCACTAGGAAAATAACAAGGTAGAAAGTATTAATTATTGAATCTGTGATATAACTCAGGTATAAAAAATAAGATATGTAAACAGCTACACTCTCTTAATTTACTGATAAGAGACATCTGCTATAATAATGTCTGTAAGTATAATATCATGTATGCACCTTGTACGATACCAAAACATTATGAAACAGTTTGCAATGTATTAATTTATTGAATCCATCCTGTTAAGGTGTTTTAAAACTGTCTCACTGATATTTATACTTCAATAAAATAAAAATCAATCAATCAATAAATAAATATTTAGAAAATAAAATAAAATAATTATTTGCCCTAAAAAAAATAAAGCTGAAATAACTTTCCTTGAGAAAACACTTATTTTGTACAGATTAGCAGCAAATCCTTGTTTCTGAATTATAGCCAGTATTATTACTTGATTATTACAAGTAAATTGAAAAAATTCTCACTGGCTTAATCTATAATTTGGATATTCTTGTTAGGTGTCATTTGTAAAA
The DNA here is from genome assembly GCA_004027165.1 of Ctenomys sociabilis. NCBI lineage: Eukaryota > Metazoa > Chordata > Mammalia > Rodentia > Ctenomyidae > Ctenomys > Ctenomys sociabilis. The sequence goes on along the minus strand of PVKA01005373.1, from coordinate 8,575 downwards.
TCGGGTTACATACATACTTGGAGGATTCAAAACTGCTGACAGAGTTAGTGAATCCAAAATGTAGAATTAGTTACTGTGGGTGAAAGTGTCACTTACGCAGCTTGTACCTAGGCCTGGCTTCAGGAGATGTTCCACACCAGGGACTGCAGTGCTGCAATTCTGATTTCTTCTCCCAGATAAGCTGTCCATATTCTCCTGCTGTGAGGTCACTAAAAGGGGTCTGCTTGGTCTCTCCCTGTCCAACCCCAGATGGCAAGAGGCATAGATATTTACCCCACAGTTGTGAGGTGCCACCTAGTGGAGGGCATCCCTCATAAGTCCTCACAGAAGTACAGAGAGGTCACATGCAGGAGTCAGTGGTAGGCCTTCGCTATGCTTGCCAATGGAAGTCAGGACCTATAAAAGACTTATCGAATTAATTGAGTTGTTTTTATGATCAGCATTTCAGACCAACATATACACTAGAGAGACTCAGCTTACATATTATGTTTTAACATTCAAGCCATTTCACTCTTGGCATTTGTTTCTATACTTCCATCAATACTTTGAAAAATGAATGCTTCCTTGTTTATTATGCAACAGAATTCATTATCATGGGCTGCCTGTAGAACTTGTTTTATAGAGATTAAAAGAAGGAAAGAGCACTTTAAATTAAAGGCTTAAAAAATAGCATTGCTGATACAATCACTCTCATGCCTAAAATATGACAATATGGATTTGAAGTACCACTGGAGGTTAGAAGTGCATCTGAAATTTCATCCAATCTTAGAAAGAATGGCTATCATCAAGAAACCAAATAATAACATAGGATGGAGAGAATGTGGGGAGAAAGGAACCTTTTAAAGTTCTGAGGTACAACCACTATGGACATCAGTATGGAGATTTCTCAGAAAAGACTAAAACTAGAAGTTTGAGCCAGAAAGTGCCCTTCTAGGTAACTTTCCAAGAGTTAAAGACAGCAATACATATATGCCTGTGTTAATAGCAGCACAATTCATAATGGCTAAATTTTGGAGGCTGCTGATTTGTCCATCAGTAGATGAATGGATAAAAAAGATGTATTTACAGTGGAGTACTCTTCATGCATGAGAAACATAACTGAGTTACTTGTAGGAAAGTGAGTGTGCCTTGAGACAGTAATCTTAAAGGAAATAAACCAAACACACAAGCTTCAATATCACCTAGTTTTTCTTATGTGTAAAGCCCAGAGTAACAATGAAGAGTAGAATGAAAGATCATGACTAGGAAGTTGGGAGAGAGATTTTTCTCAAAGGGGAAGGGGACCAAGAGGTGGAAGAGGGGAAGGAAAGGGGCTGATCAAGGCTAAAGGAATTGGGGTGTGTCACGTGTGTGGACCACTCCACACAAGGAGTAGAGGCATTACGTACGGTGACTATGTACAAAAAGGGAAAGGGGTCAAGAGATGTACAGAGGGAGGAAGGAGGAAGGGAAAGGGAATGATGAGAAGAACTGAGGATCAAGGTGCACTGCCACACATACCAACTCCACACAAAGGATGTAAACATTTTGTACTGCGCGTTTGTGCTTGTAAACTAAAATTTTAAACATTGACAGAGATCCCCGCAAATACATTTAAAGTTGAAGCTGGGCTCATGATATTTAAGAATATATGTGTTTTCTAGGTTGAATAAATCAGTACTAAATACTTCTTTTAGAGCAATTGAATATTTGCTGAAAATTAAATACTAATAAGGCATAATTGCTGCTTACATAAGGTATGATGATAAAATAAGACTTAGGAAAATATACTTATTTTTCAGTGATGCTTACTGAAGTATAGGGGTTGCTGTCATGGTGTCCAAATTAGTTTTAAAATTCTTTGAATTTATGACATACACAAGCCATGATGGTAAACATTTTTTTAAATAATTTTATTGAGAAACAAATAGCAATGAGATAGTTTCAAAACAGATTACTAGCTTCCAGGGAGATGGCTCAATGGAATAAGCACTTCCCTGGCAAGTACATGGACCTAAGCTCAATCCCTGGTTCTGCCAATAAAAAAAAATATTAGGACAGTTTCAATAAGTAATACATTGCATATTGTTGTCTTAATGGTTATTCATTGTGCAAGATGCAGACATGATATCCTGTCCACAAACACTATTAGAACAAATCTTTCTATTCATTGAATTAAGAGAAAGTAACTATATAACTATCTTAACTATTTTAAATATACAGATACAAAATGATTTTTCATTTGTATCCTCTTTTTTGTTTAGTTTTGTCACAGAAGGATATTCTGTTATCATTTAACTATTGTAGGTGTGTGAATTCAGCAAAATAATCCAATATAGTCCAGTAGTCCATAATAGTAATGGGTTATCTGTAGGCCTGGCAATGTCAGAAGTTGTTGACTTGAACCTTTTACAGTTTAGCATATGAATATGGCTTTACTTGTTATACTTTTCTGCTGAATAATTATGACCAAGATAAAGCAAGACCTATATGGCAAGAAATGTAACTTTTGTATCTGAGAAAGTCAGTCACGTACCCTCAGGATTTATCCTGAAACCCTATAGCACAGTTTGTAGACATTTTGTCAGTGTCAGCCATGTGCATGAGTCATGGCCATTGCTCTACCAATTTGCTCTCTGTGAAAGCCTGAGAGAATGTTTTCTCTCCATGTGATTCTCCTTAGGCACAGTCTACACCAACAAATCGCTTTCCTCTGTGGCCCCATATTCTCCTTGATCAGGATATTTGGGACACTACTGAGTTACATGATGTTACAGTACAGGTTCTCCTATGTCCTGAGTCTTCACTGATGGTAACAATTATTTTTAAAGATGATAAGTGTGTACTTCTTATGCTAAAATCTCTTCTTTTCTATATTTATCATAATAAACCTGAAAATAAAAAGAAAGGACATATATTTAGTGTATCTATGGAGATATTTTTCTTTCAGAAACTAAGATGAAGATAATTTAACAGATCTTAAATTGTGTTGTAAAAAACAGTCCTTGAAGAAACATCTATGTGGAAGCCCTTTAAGGCCTTTCCATCAGCGCTTTCCTTCTGATTCAGTCTTCTTGTTTATCTTCTAACCACTGTCCAAGACACAGCTCTCACGATCAGAATAATTTGGATACTGTTACCATATGAACCCAAACACGCACAAGATTAAAATTTTATTTCACTTATCTTGATGGGTTTCAAATGCATGCACACTCATTAAACAGGAGATTTGGAGATGCAATAATGAGGCTGACACAGCCTTCTGAATGAGCAAAATCACAGCATAATTGAAGCCAGCTAACAGAATTTCCAGCAGGGAATGATTTCCCCAAGTGTGTGATCTGATTTCTTTTGATGTTTGTATCACTGTAATAACATTAGTGGCATCCCAAACAACACTTAATGAAATTTTAGGTCTGCTATACGTGAGGACTGCTTTGTCACCAAACTTGGCTGTTTCCTATAGTTTCTTTCAGGTATAATAATGCTACATGTGGAAAATCTAAGAGAGAAAATTATGGGCCAACTTCCTGGCTTGCTTTTTTCGCACTTCTGTGTCCTCTCCCCTCCTTGGGCTAAGCAGGATGCTGAGAGACAAAGCGCATTGATCAACACCAACCAGGCACAACAGGATGACTAATGGCTGGGCCAAGGTCTTCTTGAAGAAGAAGAAAAGAAATAAAACAGTGCCACAATAGGGAATCAAGGTCTCCAAGCAGGAGACCTTGATTGCAGTGGCTCACAATGGTGCCTCAGTATACAAGAACTGGTACCTGTTCACATTTGCAGAAAATGGCTTTAAAGTGATTTAGACATGGGGCTGGGGAGAAGATAGCTCAGTGGCATAAGCATCTGCCTGGCAAGCTGAGTCGTGAGTTTGATCCCTGGTACCAAAAAGTAGAAGAAAGAAGAAGAAGAAGAAGAAGAAGAAGAAGAAGAAGAAGAAGAAGAAGAAGAAGAAGAAGAAGAAGAAGAAGAAGAAGAAGAAGAAGAAGAAGAAGAAAAGAAATAAAACAGTGCCACAATAGGGAATCAAGGTCTCCAATTACTACTTCCAATTTTATTAACAGTGACTCAGTAAAGAAATATTGAACTGTCTCTAAAAAGCTTTTCAATGAATAATTAACACCCAGAGGGAAAGAGAGAAAGTCATCATCCTGATTTCACTGTCATACAAATTTGGAATCTGAAAACTCATCAGTCCTCAGGAATGTTTGATAAATAGGAGACCAGGTTCTTCCTCTGTTGACTCATGCCTGATGCAGTTGCTAATTCACAGGAGTGACCTGCAAGTTCAGGGTTAAAGGCTCTGCCTAAGGTTTTCCAGGTCTGGTGACAATGAACATATTCTTTGTGTGTAGCAGAGAAAAAAGACTTGCTTTCAGGTCAGATGTAAAAGTAAGAGGGGAAAGCAAATGGGAATGTAGGGCTGGCTGATGAGTTATGTATGTATTTTATCTAAACTTACCCTAAAACAAAGTAACTTATTAGATTTAAAAAATTAAAAAATCAGTAAAAGTAGTCAGTTATGGACATGGGTAGTAAAAATAAGCAAAGTATTGAGCCTCTTATGAATCCTACCAGTAGAGTTAGAATCCATTTTAACATGGGCCCAACTCACAAGACAAATCATAAATTCTATATTACTGTTTTTGCATACAGGGTCTGTGTTTATCTATAGTTTCTTTCTTTTTTATAGTTTCTATTAAAAGTACTTCAAAGAGTTCACTGAATAAAAATTAGGTGAATGTTGTTTTTTGTTTTTGTTTTTGTGTTTGTTCTTTTTTTCTTGAGAGACAGTATGGTAATGATTGGTATGTCATGACAAGAATTACGCATTTAGAAGACTAGAATGACAAGTATTTCAAGCATGACCTTTGTATTACACATTGCTATCTTCAGTACAGATGCTTGGTTCACATGTTTCAGCATGTATAGTTAGGGTGAGAATCCCAACAATTAACTGCTAATTTCAAAAACTTGCTGATGTTTCTTAGGATCATTGTCTTACCCATCTTATGCGTATGGCTTTGCCTCTGTCATGTTTCCTAGCTTTTCTCCTTGCCCTCTCCTCATTGTCCAATCCTCAAGCTCTCACTTTCCTTTAATTGTATTATGCCTTTCTATTTGTATTTCTTCTTTTGAGTTCTTATACTGGGAGACTATACAATATTTACAAATGTGGGTCTGGTTTATTTCACTTAGGAGTAGATCTTCATGTGATATCCACTTAAATATGAAGGCTCTTGGAGGGGTGGGAGAGGTCTGCAGAATGTGGGGAAAGGTCTCTCTTGTGCTGCAGGCCTGTTTTTGGTCCAGCAATCTCCAGAACAAGCAGAAGCTCTCCCACCCACTCACAGGGCCTGGGGTTGGACGCATCTTGAATGCTGTTGATTTAGTGTAGTTGATTATAGGTTTTGAAGTTGAGCGAGTAGTATGCTGTAGTCTAAGTTTCAAAAGGATAATACATTCTCATTCACAGAAATAGGTCATTTTAGGGCCTGACCTCAAATTCAATCACAACAAAGCTGTCCTTCTTTTTTTTTTTTCTTTTTGTGGGGGATGGATTTGACAGGTTCTACAGGGTCTCACTACATAGATCAGACTTGTAATGATTCTCCTGTTTTCAGCCTCCCAAATTCTAGATTACAGGCTTCCTCCACCACGCCCAGTCTCAATGGCCATCTCAGTGCGCCCTGGGGGCGGGGCCAGCATGGCAGGGCAGGGATTAAACCCTGGCCACTGTGATTGCCTAAGTAGGCATGAGCTACCTGGCCAGCCCTTCTAATCAGTCTATTTTAAATTTAAACTGTCCAAAGTCATTTTTTTCTCTGGATAACATCATTTAGCTTTATCTTTCCTTTTTCTTTTTTTAAAGAAGGTAAGGTTTTATTCTGCCTCACAGCTTTTCCAGCTTCTACCGGCCTTGATAGCGAAGTCTGAGAGCACAGATGTACTACAGCTTATTTTACCTCCAAATATAAGATAGAGAAGCTTGCAAATGGATTCATAACAGCCTTAGGTAACCCTACCCCTCTCCGCTGACATTTACCGAGCCCCTCCTGTAGCTAAGGGCTGTGCCTGAGAGCAATTCATTGATGACTTGCAAATACACAAAAGACTACTAAATTAGCTAATATTTTTTTCTAATTCAATATAGATTACTTCTTTTATAGACATTGATCGTGTCTATGTACGAATTACAAAATGGATTTTTAATATGGGGTATAATTTAAGAAAATCAAAGTGTTCCACAACATAAACGTTCCTAGGCACTGGAAAAGAGTAGAGAACTTGTGAGCTGAATTTCATGTTTAGTTTTCTGGCAGCTAAGATGAAACAAATGGAAGCATAGATTATTTTTTGTTGTTCTTCCTGAGGAAAAGGAAATGTCTGTGGTCATCTGCAGGGGCAGCCACTTCCTGGAAGCAAATCCTAACCAAGAGCAACTCACCAACCATCATCAGTGCTTTTGTTTTTTGCTGTTGTTGCTATGGTTTTTTGGTACAAGAGATCAAACTCAGGACTTTGCACTTGCCAGGTAAGCACTTATGTCTCTGACTATCTCCCCAGCACTGACCAGCATCAGTTCTAACGAAGACAGATTCCACTTTTACCAATATGAGATGAATGTATATTTTTTCTATACCAAGTTTCTTGGTGTGAGCTAAGATCAGGACCTTTATATGTAACAGAAGTGGTGATTTTTTTGTAGAAGTTATTTACCCATCCAAAGTATTTTAAATAGCATCCTTTGTTTATTAGTTCAAACTATCTTAGTTTTCATTGTTTTGATAGCTTGCAAATCATAAAGAAAAATGTTCTGCTTCTCTGAAAGTTGCTAACAGTAAACATAAAAAACATCGCAAGGAATACTCTGACTACTATCTGTAATGTACGCAGAAGTGTCATTAAAAGCTTTTATCAAGTGATTTCCAAATAGACTATGATGCTTTTGTTGAGGTAGCCATATAATGACTTTGCTCTTTCCTCTCTACTGAAAGAGTATGCTGTGGATTTTTAAGAACAATGCGAGACAATTATGGCAAAGACAGAATTTTGTGTGTTAATTATAGTAAAAATAAACATTTTATGTAACAGTTCAATTTCTAAAAGTTATTTGCAATATAATGATAGTGTCATTTTATGAATTCTATTCTACAGCTGATTTTTATAAATTTTCAGTTTTCTGTCTGTGTTGAAAAAATAGCGAAGTGATTCGCTTGACTTTGGTGGAATAATTTATTATGAAGTTTGCCTAAGTGTAAAAGTGTTTAGAAGTTGAAATTCTCTACTAATCAATTAGAACTTAAATAATAAGGCTGCATAGATGGAAAATTGGCATACTATTATATTACAGTGTTTTCATTTGAGTAAATATTTACTGAGTCTTCTTCTATGCCCTGCATTGTGTGAAGTGCTTGGATATCCTAGTGACAAAGACTAATTCTTTTAACCTCATGGTGCATAAATTCTAATGGAAAGGTAGACCTTTATCAAAATATCCCACTAATATATAATTATGAATTGCAGGGTAGAGGAGATAGTTCAGTAGAATAAGTACTTAACTGGCAATCCCAAGATCCTGAATTTGATCTCTGGTACCACCCACGCCCCAAAAAGATTGCAATAAATGCTATCACTCTTATATGGGTGATGTGAGGACAGTGTACCTTGCCAGTATCTGATGCAAGCCAGGGGTCAGGGAAGGCTTCCATGAGCAACTGGCAGTTTCCTTTCTCTCAGAAGGATCAGCAGGTATAGAGAATATGGTGAAAGTCATCTCAAGCAGAAGCGGAAGCAAGCACAATGGCCCTGAGGTCTGAGATGCAATGAAGGATGGAAAAACGTCCTCTGGGTTTGGATCTGAGAAAGGATAAGGGGGAAAGTCATCAGCTGGGGTTAAACAGGTAGGCAGGGCCAGATGTTAAGATATTGGTGCTTACTGGAAGTAATGGGAACCTTTGGAATATTTTTAAACAGACTAACATTGTTAGACTCGGGTTTTGTTTTTACACTCTATGTGCTATGCCTGGCACAGCCAGCAGGGTCCTGAGAGGAGGTGATGGGAGATTGAGAAAAAACTAGACACTCTTTAAAGGAAATCTGGGGCCAGGCTGCCCTGACCTGTCTGATGAAGGGCCTGTGACAGCCCAGCACGGTCTGCATCTTCATCTATCTGAGAACACTAAACATGAAACATTCCTCCATCTGTGCTGTACAGCAGGGAGGAATGCCAAGGCCAGATGCGTGCTGGGCTGGCTTTGCTCTGGTCCCAGCTACTTCTTTATGTGCTCGCCTCTGGTGCCCCATGTTCTTGGGGCCGGCCTTGCTCTAGCGCCTGGACTGTGTGGTCAATCTCCAGCTTAAGCTTCTCCCCACAGCCATAAATACTGCATTACTTCAGGAAAACAAGATACGAATATTTCAGTCATTCTAGGGGTCCTCTCCTGCTCCTTTTCAGTTGCAAAGGCATGTTCTCAGCCTTAGAAAGGTCATATGTGATATATACATTAATATAGACACATTATATATAATGGATATAATATACTTTATATTTATATTATGTTCTTTACATAATATATATATATATATA